>JAQSVH010070947.1:0-13207 GCA_029448705.1 Adansonia digitata | reverse complement strand
GTCACTTTTATTCGGAATCATTATCTAGTAGCTGTAATTCCAGCACTATTGCATGATATACAAGGCCACTTTTACCATTGTGAAGTATCGGTGCATTAGTTACTCCGCCAACCACTCTCTAACAGAGCTACGGCTTCTGACTCAAGTGGCGGTTCTGCTGCTGAGATAGTTGTGGCAAAGGAAAGAAGGATGGTAGCCCACAAACCCTAGAATAATGGAATTGGCTAAGGATAAGGCCATGTTTAATTAGCTTAATTATGTGGTAAAAGTTCTAATGTAAGCATGCTATAATTTCCAGACTAATGAATTTAAAGAAAATTACTGCAGGAGTCAATTTCTTCATCTAACTTTTGTAGGGACAAGTTGTCATTGCTACGGTCGATGTCATGGAACTTGCATTTTCCATGGAAATTTAGTGCATACATGATTTGAAAAGACGAGTATATATATATATATATCCTTGTTGCAAAAAATATAAGTTCAATCTTCACTTTGCTTTTTCATATGGTCCATTTTTCTTGATAATGAGGTATACTTTAGTAGTTTCTCTGTTTTTTTTCTTATCCTTTGCTAGCCTAGAAAAAAACTCAGGTAACCAAAAATTACATCAAGAAAGGGAAAGCGTGTCCAGCACTGGTTGACCGACTTGTCATGCATTGCCCTTGTCCTTTCCTAAGTGAATAAAGGGTTCAACTACTGTTAACGAAATCCAATTTACTTTACAAATTTTGAATCGATCCACTTGAAAAAGAAGTCTTTTTTTTTTTTTTAAATTTTTTGAAAAGGTGGATATGGGGCCAGACAATTTTGGCAATGCTTTCTCTCTTTCCCATGCCTGGCTTTATCATAGTACATATTGACCGAGACTCTTTGCCATGTCTAGCTTTTTAACAGAGTACCTATTGATGTGTAAATTTTGTTCACATAATCGCTCACGTGAATAACTTAAATTTCGAAACCAATCTCCCTTTCCAAAAAATTACCAACAATTATTGATTGTTGTAATTCAACACATCGTAGCTTTCAATTTGAAAAAAAAGTTGTTAACAAAGTTTTTAAACATTTTTTTAAAATTATTATTCTAGATACTTTTTGAGTTTAATATATATTAAAAATCCTCAATTAACTCTTCACTATTGAACTAATATAAAACACAAAAATATTAATTAATGTCATTAAAAAAATATAAGTAATGCATTAATTCTTCGAATTATGTAAAACTAATATATTAAATAAAAAATCTTTTTAAAAAATTTTGAAAAATAAATTTTATGTTATTATTTTAAAAAATGTTATACTTATATTTATTTTCTTTGACTTTTTGGTATAAATCTAATATCTCTTAATTCTCTCACTTTTTTTTTTCAAATTTTTTTTATCGTAATGATAATAATTAATTTTAATTTTGTTATGACTTATATTGGATATGTAATTTATATAGACCATAAATTTTAATAATTCATATATAATTATGAGGAAAATACTAATTTTTATATGTATAAATACATGTTTGAATAAATAAAACCAATCATCCAATTGGTCACAAATAGTTATCCCAAAAATAATAAGAGTCACAGAGTAATAAAATATAATTAATTTATAATACAAAAATCCAGCAGATCAGACTTATTATTAGCTCTAACGACAAGTCAAATGAACTTCTCGGCATTTTCTCCGCTCGATCCCTTCATTGAGATGTATACTTTATATCTAGTTGGTGACGTGTTCATTAGAAAATATTTTTTGGAAAATAAACGCGTGGTTCTTTTTTTTTTTTTTTTTTCTAGATGTGTATGTGCATAATTGCGCTCTTCTGGACCAAATAATACAATAGAAACACTTCCGTTCTTCTGAGTTCTGATCCTTTCAGTTTCATTAAAACGAAATCTTTCTGGGAAGCTGAAGGTAAAGCGATGATCATTACAAGGAATACTGGTCTTGCTGCTGCTGCATTTCTAGTAACTCTACTCATCTCATCATCGTCATATTTGGTCGATGCACAAGACATCGATTATCCTTCAGTGGCTTATCCTCCAAAATCTTGGACTAACAGCCCTGTGTTTGACTTCGGCTACTGGGACTTAGCAGGTGTTAGCCCCATCCTTATCAATGGAACTTTTGTCTGCGGTTTCCATTGCCAAAATTTAAATGGCAATTGCCTTTTTGCTATCTCCATCTTCCAAACCAAAACTTCTGATGGCAATTCTAGCCTCTCTCCAAAAATAGTGTGGTCAGCGAATCGAAACAATCCTGTTAAATTAAGAGCTACACTTCAACTCTCTGAAAAAGGAGATTTGATGCTTCAAGATCTTGATGGCACTCTAGTTTGGAACACATACACCGCAGGGAAATCTGTGTCAGGATTAAAGTTAACCGAAGAGGGAAACCTTGTGCTCTATGACAGAAACAATAAGATGGTCTGGCAGTCTTTTGGTCATCCGACGGATACATTAGTTCCCGGGCAGGCACTAGTATCTGGCCAAAAGCTGACTGCGAATATGTCCACGTCAAATTCAAGTGCAGGTTTATACTCATTAGCTCTTATAAATGATAGTTTGATTGCTTTCCTTGAACCAGATGATCAACAAGTCTATTTTGGACCCTTGAGGGTGAAAACACATGAAGTGGGGAAATACCTAATCCGATTTGTGAACGGTCGCTTTGGTCGCTTTGTGCTTCCTTCTACATCAGCAGCACAGTTCATTCAACTAGGGAGTGATGGACATTTGAGGGCTTATCAATTGAGAGAATCAAAATGGGAGCAAGTGTCTGATCTTTTGATTAACTACACTGGTGCTTGTGGTTTCCCCTTGGCGTGTGGAGAATATGGGTTTTGTTCAGATGGGCATTGCAGCTGTCCAAAAGCAGAGGGCGATGATGAATCAGTAGCTTACTTCAGCCAAGTTTCTCAACTCCAACCCAATCTCGGATGTTCTGAAAATAGACCCGTTTCTTGCAAGCCTTCTGGTCATCATAGTCATAGCTTACTTGAGTTTAAGGACTTTGATTACTTCTATTTCGTTCCTCATATTACGAACGCAAATAGAAAAAAATGCAAGGAAGCTTGTTTGAAGAATTGTTCATGCAGAGCAGCTATCCATCGACAACAAATAAATTCTTCAAAGGGATATTGTTTTCTTCTGCCAAAAATCCTTTCGTTTAGAAGAAATGCCGAAAATATGCATTATTATCAGAGTTTTGCATATTTGAAAGTGCAAAATCCTCCAACAGCGCAGACTACATCCAGAGCGCAAAGGCGTAGACAAATAATAGCTATAATAGGCTCTACCGTTGGAGCTACTGTTTTTATTCTACTTGTGGTAATTTGTATTTTCACCCTAAGGACAAATAAAACCGAGTCAGAAGATGAGAAAGAGATGCCCCTAAACGTTGCAAGATCAAGATTCACTAGATTCTCCTACGACTACTTGAGCGCCGTGACACAGAATTTTAGTGTGAAGCTTGGAGAAGGAGGCTTTGGTTCAGTTTTCTATGGGAGCCTACCTTGTGGCACTAAGATAGCAGTGAAGTGTCTTGATGGCACTAACCACATTAAGAATTCATTTGTCGCTGAAGTTGAGACATTTAGAAGTGTTAATCACGTTAATTTGGTGACACTAATTGGATTTTGTGCTGAAAATTCCCATCGGCTTCTTGTTTATGAGTACCTGCAGAATGGTTCATTGGATAGATGGATCTTTAACAGAAATCCAGAGTCTACTCTTGGATGGAAATTGAGGCAGAAGATCATACATGATGTGGCAAAAGGATTAGCCTATCTTCATAATGGTTGCAACCGGAAAATATTACACTTGGATATTAAACCTCAAAACATCCTTCTGGATGAAAATTACAATGCCTGCCTTGCAGATTTTGGGTTGTCTAAACTGATTGACAGGGACCAAAATCAAGTGTTTACGACAATGAGAGGCACGCCAGGTTATATGGCTCCTGAATGGTCGAGTGCTACCATCACAGATAAAGTAGATGTTTACAGCTTTGGCATTGTGGTGATGGAAATCTTGTGTGGTCGAAGAAACGTAGATAGATCTCAACCAGAAGAAGAGACGCACTTACTAAGACTTTTTACCAGGAAGGCAGAGGAGGGGAAACTTTTGGAGTTGGTCGATAAAGTCAGTGAAGACATGCAGTCAAATGGAGCAGAAGTTGTGAGGATGATGAAGGTTGCAGCATGGTGTTTGCAAGCTGATTATACTAGGAGGCCTTCGATGCCAAAAGTGTTAAGTGTTTTGAAAGGTGATTTGGATGTCGAAGACAACTTGAATTACGATTTCCTAACTCTGAAAGCACCACCTAGAGCAACCGCAACTACAAGTTACAGAGCCCGTACCACAACCCAAGCATTACCCTCTATATTATCGGGTCCTAGGTGAACAAATTTCAAAGCTGGAATGTAACATTAACCAACGTGGTTTTAGCATTAGCTCCTGATTTCATATCATTTTAACATATATTGCTTGCTCTCGGGCAGTTGTGCTTGTTAACAGAAGTCATTGCTCAAGTTGGATATTGTTTATATTGTGTAGCCAAAAGAGCCTCTCTGCAGTTTGTGTATCCTGAAGTCATAGTCCGTTGTGCCATTACAGCTCTTACTCTATAAATAACTGTTTATTTTTCTGCTAAACAAAGGGAAGAAAAGGAAAGCTAGTTAAGGGGATCATGAAATGAGTGGTATTCCATTACTTCACATCCCAACAAAAAAAAAAAAGTATGCCTTGTTTATGTGCATCCATCTGATCTCGATTGCTAATGAGTTTTTCAAAATATTTTGTCCCTAACTTTTATTATTTGCAAATTTGAATCTAAAATATCCGATTTGGATTCTTTAATATCCAGTGGCATCTAAACAATCATCAATCATGGGTCGTCGTTTAGCACTTACACTTGCTAAGTAATGCATATCTATTAATAATCTATATAGAAGTAGGAATGCAGAAAATATTTTGAACTAAAGAAAATAATATTTATTGTTTGCTCTATTTCCAAATTGTCTCGGTAGATATTTTTATTATTAATAATATTTATTTAATTTATCAGTAAAAAAATTAATTTGATTAAAACACTTTTATTAAATGATAATATCAATTATTGAGTTTTTGGAGTTGATGCTTTTATATATACTAATTTTTAATGTCACATGTATTAATGATTTACCTTTGATAATTTATAGTATTAGCTATTATTCTTTAATTAATTAATGATTTTGTTATTTTAGAATTAAAATACTAAGTACTTTTATTCAAATAGTTAATGACGTATTTACCCTTATTTATAGTATTAACCATTATATCCTTAATTAATTAAAGACTTTCTTATTAAAATTAAAATAATGATTAATTTTATTTATCTCCTTATTAATCCTGAATTCCTTATTAACGTAAATTTTTCTCAATTGATATAATTTTTTATAACTATAACTATTAATTAACTTTTTAAACTACTTTTCAATGAATTTTTATTAAAATATTGAGTAATCTTCATTTATTATTTTCTTATTAACCTTGAGTCTTTATTAATATGAAAACTTCTTAATTGATATATATATTATTAACTAATTTTTAATTTAAACTTGCATTAATGATTTTTTATTAAATTAAAACATTCACTAACCATTAGTTATTATTTTTCTTACTAACCTTGAACCCTTATTAATATAAAATTTGCTTAGTTGATATATTTTTTTTATTAATATTAGCCTATGTTTTTATTAATTATTTTCATGTTAAGTTAAAATATTGACAAACCGTTATTTTATTTCTTATTGATACAAGATCTTTGTTAAATGAACTTTTTATTCATACCTTTTTTATCAAATCAAATAATAAATAAATTTATTACTCTTAAAAAAACAAAGAATGATTACAAAAATAATGGTAATATGAATGGAAGTAAAATATACCAATTAAATACAAATGGGATTGTAATTGTAATTTATTAATTGTGTCATTGAAAAAGAAAGATACAAAACAAGGCAAGATACAAAGCAACCTTCGGTTTTGAAGAGGTTCTTTTAATTATTTATTTTTTAAATGATTAGACGATTTTAAAGTGTACGAAGAGTTGAAAAGGCATAATATCCTGGTTTTTTTTACAGTACATAAAATCAAGTTCTGGTCAAATCAAATTTATAAACTAAGTCTATCATTTTATCATATGATTATTATTAATAAATTTTAAAATTTAATTATATTATTAAATTATGAAAGAATTATAAATAATTTTTCTATGTCTAGCTGGAAATGTATGGTGGCTGCGTATAAAAATGTTTTTAATTAATTGACTGTATTCATGAAATAATCACTTACATAAATAATTAACTTTGACTGTATTATTTTATATTTTAATTTTCGAATGAACTTTTAATTGCTATTCAATAAAGTGTAATCAAATTACTGAATTTTATAGTGTTAGAAAGTTCCCACTTCCCATCTTCAAACCTAAAACCTTAAATCTCTCTCCCTTCAATAAATAAACCTATGTGTTGATTTCATGTGGCTTGTGATGAGATTTAATAACTAACCTGAACAAATTTCAATACTTAAATGTAAAATGGTATTTTACTAAATAACCTTATATTTTCAAATATTATAAGAGTTATTGAAAAGGACGTTCGATGTTATTATAAATTAAATGAATAATACACGTAAAATAACTATATTTTATTAGATTATTGATTTTGCATATTAATATTATAAAAAATTATATAGTTATCTTGTATTTCAATATCTTTGTATCTAATATCTTATAACTTCAAGTTATATAATAATCTTAGAAGTAACTGCAAAAGACGTCTAATATCATTAACAATTATATGAAAGCTGCATAAAATAATCACGTAGATGAATTTCATTATATTGAGTATCAAAAAATAACAAATTCTCTTCTTCAATTAAGAGTAATTTCTTTCTTCTAATTTTTGAGCTATTTTTGGTATCAAAGCCAACCATTGACAATCCGATTTCACGCCGAGCATCCCGACAGGTGAGGTAGGGAGGGTGGACCAACCGTGACTCCACATCAAACACCCTAAGGGTAGAGTAGGCAAAAATAGTGGAGAAGCCTGTAACGGGGGTGTCACGAGATAGGGTGGGGGAGAATGTCACGCCAAGCACTTTAAAGAAGTAGACATGGTGCATTAATTCTACATCGGATAAGAAAGAGAAAATCTTTAGATATATAAGCGGGTGTGCTGCACATCCTATTAGACATATCTTTTGAGAAGAAAGTAATAGCCTCAAGGTTACTGTTTTACAATTGATTCATCAAGTTCCACGCTTCTAGATTGAAAATCTTACTAAAGTTAATATTTTTATTTCATTGATTATAATTAGTCACAATTATCAAGTTCCAGTTAACTTTGATAATTAGTGATTATATCATTGCGGAGAAAACTAACTATTGGACCATATCTATATATATAAACTTTTACTAGAAATTTTGATCAACTAATTATCTAGAGTACATAAGAATTTTAGTTCTTGAAATGATAACAATTTTACTTTTGAAATAAAGATGGAACTATTTTAATATGAATTGATTTATATCGTCATAAATTGAGTTAATTATTTTATTTTTATAAATATTGTTAACATTAATTATATGTTTTTTAATATTTTTGTTGTTACATTTTAGAAACAAATCATATGTATTATTATTAATTATATATTATATCTTTCACGTGCTACGCATATAGATGGTTAAAACTAATATAAATTAAAAAGTTAGAGAAAATGAGTAAAGTTTAACAAAAATTCTATTCTCAAGTCACTTATTTGATTCTAATACTGCCTTCATATTCTTTTGTTTTTCAAGCAAGTTAATTTGGATTATGCTTAATCTTCTTCACTTTTATAATTAGTAGATCTTTTTTCTTGTTTTGATTTGTTTTGTTGGTTCCTATTGATTTTCTGCAATTAGCCGGATATGGTTAAAACGAAAGATATTAATCACATTAATAGTCTCCCAGACTCTCTTCTTCTTTATATCCTATACGTTAAAAATATTTTTTAAAATATAGCTAACAATAATATTAAATAATAAATTATCATAATGTTAAAAATATTTTTTTTTCAGAATAATAAAATATATTAGCAAATGCATAAATGTTGAATCTAATTAGTGAAAACATTTATCTTATTAGGTATTTTGCATTTTCAATATATTTATATATATATATATGTGTGTGTTTTCTATTCACATTTAGTATATAGGGGCATAATAATAATTTCAATATTTATTTTATTATTTAAAATAAAATGTTTATTCTTAATTAATTGAAGATATAGTTTTTTTTAATATTTTAACCTATACATAGATTTTGTTGCTATTTCTAATTTAAATATGTTTTAAATATTTTATTTTATCTTTTAATGACCTAGCATAGCATGAACACAGCTGTTATTGTGCTTAGTTTGTGTTGATTGGATTTAAAAATAAAATTTTATAAAAAAAATTATTTCTAAGGAAGTAAAGTTTTTTTTCTCTAAATAAGATAAGATAATTATTCAATATAACGATAATATTATTGTCACATCAATTTTCTTTCAATATTTAAATTGTAATACTTAAAATCATTAAAAATTAAATTCTCACGATCATTTTTTATCTGGATTCAAAGAAAGTAGTAGATAAATATTCTTGACCTATTATATTTTGTTTTGATGGAGTTTAAACTCAAAGTGGAAAAATAATGTAATAATTTTTGGTTGATTTAATCGATTATCTATAACATATATAACAACACGAATATAAAAATCTTTTGAACTAATAAAAATAATCATTATTGTTCACTAAAATTTTAAATTATCATTTATTTTTTTTAATATTATTAGATTTTTGTAATTTATAAGTAAAAATTTATTTTAGTTGATTATAAATAAAAAAGGGGAGGTTTAGATTAAAATTATTTTATTTCAAAATTTTATTTCTTTATTGATATTAAAATGTAAATAAATTTATTTGATAAATAAAATATTTAAAACTTATATTAATTTTTTTATTTGCATATTTTAATTTCACTTTAAAATAATAATCTTTCTATTAATTTGATATAATTTCACTTTAAAATAGTTAAAACTTATATTAATCTTTATATTAATGCACATTCTATCAAGTAATATTTGTTTTATTTGCTTTTTATTTCTAAAAGATGAGAAAAGTTGAACAACTAATTTATTAGTTTATTTATTAATTATTAGGCAAATCTAATTCAATGATCAATACTTAGGGTTACATTTTTTTTTAATTGTGAGGACCACTTTTTAAAGACCAATTTTTCACCTTATTTATTACTAGGTACAAAGATCGACGTGGTTTGTGTTGTTGGACTTGGAGGAGGGCTTGGAGCATTTTGCATTTTTAAATGTACAAAACTGTTATAATAATGCAGATTTTCAACGTTTCTTCTAAACGAAAAGATTTTAGACTGAAGAAAACAATACCCAATAGAAGAATTTATTTGTTGTCGATGCATAGCAGCTTTGTAAGAATAGTTCTTCAAACAAGATTCCTTGCATTTTCTTCTATTTGCATTCTCAATATGAGGAACGGAACTAAAGTAATGAAGGTCCTTAAACTCAAGCAAGCTATGACTATGATAATCAGAAGGCTTGCAAGAAACAGGTATATTTCAGAACATCCGAGATTAGGTTGCAGTTGAGATACCTGGCTGAAATAAACAACTGATTCATCATCGGTCTCTGCTTTTGGACGGCTGCAATGCCCCTCTGAATAAAACCCATAGTCTCCACACGCCAAGGGGAAACCACAAGCACCAGTGTAGTTAATCAAAAGATAAGACACCTGCTCCCATTTTGATTCTCTCAATTGATAAGCCCTCAAATGTCCATCGCTCTCTGGTTGAATGAACTGTGCTGCCGATGTAGAAGAAAGCAGAAAATTACCAAATCTTCCATTCACATATCGGATTTGGTATTTCCCCGGTCATGTGTTTTCACCCCCAAGGGTCCAAAATAGATTTGTTGAGCATCTGATTCAAGGAAAGCAATCACACTATCATTTGTAAGAGCTAATGAGTATAACGCTGCACTTGAATTTGACGTGGACATATTTGCAGTCAATTTTTGCCCAGAAACTAGCGCCTGCCCGGGAGCTAATGTATCTGTCTGATGATCAAAAGACTGCAAGACCATCTCACTGTTTTCTGTCATAAAGCACAAGGTTTTCCCTCTTCAATCAAGTTTAATCCTGAAACAGATTTTCCTGCAGTATTTGTGTTCCAAACTGGAGTGCCATCAAGATCTTGAAGCATCAAATCTCCTTTGAAGGGAGGCATCTAGTTCCAAACTGGAGAGTTGTACTCTAGCTCTTAATTTAACAGGACTATTTCGACTCGCTGACCGCATTATCTTTGAAGAGAGGCTAGAATTGCCATCAGAAGTGTTGGTTTGGAAGATGGAGATAGAGAAAAGACAATTGCCATTTAAAGATGAAGTATACATCTCAAAGTAAGGGATCGGGCGGAGAAATGCTAAGAAAAAAGATAATAATTTCTTCGACTTGAAAATATCAAGCTAATGAGATTCTGATCTATTGGATTTTTGTATTGTAATTATATTACTCTGCGATTATTATTATTTTTAAGATAATGTAATGAATAGCCTCTAAAGATTATTAAATTTTTCAGTACATGTATAATCAAAATAATCAAACTACGTATTAACGTAATATCTTGACTTAATACTGTTAAATATAAATTATAATGTGGCATTAATTAATTAAGTAATGGCACGTAAAATTAGCTGATTTTTTAACAAAAAAAAGTTAAAAAATTATTTTAAAAATTAAAAAAATTAAAATATTTAACTAAAATTGTTTTTGAAATATGATAGGTGCCTGCCCGCTCTGCATGCAGTTCCAGCGGCGGAATCTCTGAAGTAGGACCTGATCATTTTACAACTACAGGTACCGCCAAGTCCAAGTATTTTCTTTGCCGGATGCCACCTGAAAATGAGGATTTTGGGGTGACAAGATTTAATCTGAATTTTAAATTCTAAACTTCATTCAACTAATTAAAGTTGGATTTAATTCAGATCTTCTTTTTTTTTTTTTTTGCCATCTGAACATTGAGTTTCATTGTCTCAGAAAACGTTTTACAGACATATCATCCACCCCATTTAGAACGATCCATTTAAGTCAAATCCACTTTAGAACGGTCCAAAATTTCCCTCTAGAGTTGGATTTTTGTCCGCGACACCGTCCCCTCCCAGCCCCAACGCTCAACTTAGCTTTTTTTTTTTTTAATACTATTAACTCAGCCCTTTTTTCATTTTGGAGGTTCAGATCATACTTAGAAGAAGAGGTGATAATTAAGTGAGTTCGAGCATATTTGAATTGAATTATTTTAAATTTAAATTTTTATGAATTTGGACTAATTCAGATTTGGATTTATTCGGGTTCGAATTTTTTCGAGTTTTGACTAATTCAAATTTGGATTTGAGCTAATTCGGGTTTGAGCTTATTTGAGTTTGGATTTGAATTCAAGTCAAGTTCAGGTTCGAATATATTTTATATTATTTTTTTATTTTATTAAATATAATCACTTTTAAGTAATTTTGAATTCTAAGCCTAGGCATGAATTTGGCCCGATCCGACCCGAAAAAAAATTTTAATTTGGTTCTATGGTCCTACCTACAGTTCAAAAAAATTTTAAATTCTAAGATTAGGGTCGAATTTGGCCTGATCGACCTACTTAAGTACAAATCATTGTTCATAATATTAAAAAATTATTTTTATATTAATATTTACATATTTTATAATTAAATTTAAATAAAATATATTATTTTATTTTAAAAAATACTATCTTAGGTCGAGTGTGCTTTAAACTTAAAATCTAAAACTTAGACTTGATCGTGTCGGGCCTCTTGTAGTGGGTAGGTTCTTTGATCCATGGGCAAGTCTAGATGTTAGTCTAACATGTGATTTTTTTTATTTTTGATAGAGTATTTTCTATTATGGTTTTAATATTTTTTTAGTTTGTAATATTACTTTGTTATATTATTATCAGACTCTAATTATTATTATTTGAAATAATAATAATAATAATAATATTCAAAGAAGTATTTAAAAATTTACTATTAACATGCAAAAACTCTCAATATTTAATGAATTTAATTAATTAAATTAAAAAAAAGTGATAAATAGATGATATATTTTATTGAAAATGCTTTCAAAGCTCATGATGTGATTTACTTTTCGATAAATTTTTATTTTATTATATATAGACCTGCTCAATGATCGGGTTACCCACTTAGCCCAATTAGGCTTGGGCCCTGGTTTTCATATTTTTGTTTCATACTCGAAATAATGATTTTAAATTAAAAAAACTTAGATTTTATTTAAATTTAATTATAAAATATAAAATATTAATAAAATATTCTTTAATATGATGAATAATAATTATGGCTTAAATAGGTAAGTTTGGACATGTTAAATAAAGGTTTAAGCTTGGGATTTTAAAAAAATTTAGGCTGCAGCTAGCCTAACCCATGAGTAAATTTAATCATATTTAAAATATAAATTAACTTTTTAATATTTAATTATAATTTTTTCATATTCATTTTTAGCATTGAATTTGGGTTCAAGCTCAGGTTGGACTTGGGTTCGGTTTTTTTTGAGTTCGGATCATTTCGGTTTAAGTTCTTTTAGGTTAAGATTTTCTCAAGTTCAGATCATTAATTTTTTGATCAAATCGAGTTTGGTTCGAATTTAAATTTAAATTTTTTTAAATAAATTTTTAAGATTGAATTCATTTTGTCAAATGTCAAAATAATAAGTATTCGCTTTTAACAGTTGAATTCTACGTGCGATTGGCATGGTATGACAGATATTGATGTTGGTGCTAACGGTTTGTACACTGGTGGGGTGGGTTGGGCTCAAAATTTACCTAACCCAATTACGTTTCCTTTGTTATTTTAACTTAGGGGAACAACATTCTTGTAAGAAAATAATTATATATTAATTTATCAGTTAGTAATCCAAAAATAAATGAATTCTTACTAATGATTTTTTAGTTGTACGGTTAATTTTTTATTACATTAGTCTTGATTATTATTTATTATGTAATTAAATAATAATTAAAAATGATATTAATTATATAATTATTAAAAATAATTTGTAATAGAAATGTTAAATCAATTAATAAACCAAAAATTTAAATAACTCCACG
>JAQSVH010070839.1:0-33147 GCA_029448705.1 Adansonia digitata | reverse complement strand
AAGATGAGTGATTCATCTTATGGTCCCCCTCACGGTGTCATAAGTCGAGAATCTGTACTTTCTCATTCTCATCACAACACTGAAGAATACTCTCAATCAAGAAGACACTTCCAAGTCAGGAAAATATTTTAAGTCGTGCGCACTCATAGATCCGCAAGGATCCACCCCGGGGTACATTGCGACAGTAGTTAATAGGACTTTAGGAGCCATGTTGTGTGCAATTGTTTGGAAAAAACTTTAAAGCTTAGGAAGATTGTTTGCCATTCATTGACTTTGCATATAATCGTTCTATACATTCTTCTACAAGTTATTCTCCATTAGAAATTATATATGGTTTTAGTCCATTAACTATGTTAGACTTGATGCCTTTACATTTGTATGAGATTGTTGGTTTAGATGGCAAGAAGAATGCTGACTTGGTTAAAACAATACATGAGAAATCACGAGAACAAGTTAAGAAAAAGAATCATATGTTTGCATAAAAGGAAAATAAAGGTAGAAAGCAAGTTATCTTTGAACCAGGTGATTGGGTTTGGGTGCATATGCGAAAATAGAGGTTTCCACAACAAAGACAGTCAAAAACTTGATGCAAGAGGTGATGGGCCATTCCAAGTGTTGGCATGCATCAATGACAATGCATACAAGATCAACTTGCTAGGCGAGTATAATATTAGTGCTGCTTTTAATGTTTCTAACTTATCTCCTTTTGACTTTGATTCAGATTCGAGGATGAATCCCTTGAAAGAGGGAGGGGATGATGTGAGCACAACCATGGTACATTGCAAGAGGAATGGAAACAAAGATAAGCTAGCAATGCTGAATGGATCAGTAACAAGATCAAGAGTCAAGAAGTTCAAAGAAGCACTTTAATCCTACATGGGTAGAATTGTAGATGGCATGGAATCTCAAAAGACAATGAGGACCAATGGCATCATATCTAATCAAATGGGGCTGAATTTACAAGAAGACTCTAATTCTTGTTTAATTAATTATTTGAGTTAGAAAAATAGCTTTGGGCAGCCCACTACTTGTATTTTGCATGTGGGCTTCTTTTTATTCCATTATGGGCTTGTTTTGGTGAGATGGGCTTTTATTAGCTTTGAGCTCATATAATTTAAACCTTTAGGCTTAATGGGCTGTATTTTAGAGATGTTAGATTTGTGCTTAAGTTATTTTGATGGGAGGCCCATGTTTAAAGGCCTTTTATATCTCTAAGGTTTTTTTTTTTGGTTTTCAAGCGGTATAAATACCTCATAATGAACATTGGGTGGTAGATTTGGTTATTGGAAAAATATTGAGTTTCTACTCATCTTGGGGAGGATTACTTGTCTTTTTCTATTGCATCAAGAATATAATTCTTATCAAGGTAATTACTTGTGGTGAATTCTATTCTTGTTTTTAAATCAACCTTATCATATGCGTTTCCATTCATATAATTATCATTACGGTTCAAAATTTCTTCTTGTTCATGTTATTGTCAAAGTATGTGTTTAAGGGGTTTCGGGTTCTTTAGCCTTAGGGTTCTGCATCAATGATTGTAGTGCACAATCACAAAAAGAATGGAGATTATTATGAGGATCCAAGTTTGACACATTTTGCGGACGAACTTTGATTATAAAGAAAATGGTGGAATGAAAAGCTTTTCTTGCAAATCCAAAGCATCAATATCGTGTATCCCAATGTGGAGAACATGATTGTAGTGCCCAATCGCAAAATGAATGAAGATTATTATGAGAATCTAAGTTTGACACATTTCATGGACAAACTTTGACTACAAGGGAAGCCTTTCCTGTAAATCCAAAGCATCAATATTGTGTATCCCAATGTGGACAACGTGATTGTAGTGCCCAATCACAAACAAAATAGAGATTATTATGAGAATCCAAGTTTAACACATTCCATAGATGAACTTTTATTATAAGGAAAATGGTCAAATAAAAAGCTTTTCTTGCAAATCCAAAGTATTAATACCGTGTATCGCAATGTGGAAAATGTGATTGTAGTGCGCAATCACAAAAAGAATAGAGATTATTACGAGAATACAAATTTGATACATGTCACGGATGAACTGTGACTTTAATGAAAATGGAAGAACAAAAAGGTTTTCTTGCAAATCCAAAGCATCAATATCGTGTACCCTAATGTGGAGAACCTAATTGTAGTGCCCAATCACAAAAAGAACGTAGATTATTATGAGAATCCATGTTTGACTCAATGATGGACAAACTTTAATTGAGGGGAAATGGTGGAAAGAAAAGCTTTTCTTGCAAATCCAAAGCATCAATATCATGTATCCCAATGTAGAGAATATGATTGTGGTACCCAATTACACAAAAAAAAATGGAGATTATTATAAGAGTCTATGTTTGAGACATTTCACGGATGAACTTTGATTATAAGGAAAATGGTGAAATGAAAAATCTTTTCTTGCAAATAAAAAGCATGAATATCGTGTACCCTAATGTGGAGGACATGATTGTAGTGCCTAAAACAAAAAGAATGTAGATTATTATGAGAATCCAAGTTTGACCCCTCGGCAGACAAACTTTAATTATTAGGAAAATGGTGGAAAAAAAAAGTTTTCTTGCAAATCAAAAGCATAAATATCGTGTATCCCAATATGGAGAACAAGATTGTAGTGTCACAAAAAGAATGGAAATTATTATAAGAATCCAAGTTTGACACATTCCACGGATAAACTTTGATTATAAGGTAAATGGTGGAATGAAAATCTTTTCTTGTAAATCCAAAGCATCAATATCATGTATCCCAATGTGGGGAATATGATTGTAGTGTGCAATCATAAAAAGAATGGAGATTACTATGAGAATCCAAGTTTGACACATTTCACGGATGAACTTTGATTATAAGAAAAATGGTGGAATGAAAAGCTTTTGTTGTAAATTCAAAGCATCAATATCATGTATCCCAATGTAGAGAATGTGATTATAGTGCCCAATCACAAAATGAATGTAGATTAGTACGAGAATCCAAGTTTGACTCATTGGTGGACAAACTTTGATTATGGGGGAAACGGTGAAAATAAAAGCTTTTTCTCGCAAATCCAAAACATAATATCATGTCTCCCAATGTGGAGAACATGATTGTAGTGCCTAATCACAAAGAGAATGGAGATTATTATGAGAATTCAAGTTGTTTGACACATTTCATGTATGAACTTTGATTATAAGGAAAATGGTGGAAAGAAAAGCTTTTCTCAGAAATCCAAAGCATCAATATCGTGTATCCCTATGTGGAGAACATGATTGTAGTGCCAAATTACAAAAAGAATGGAGAGTATTATGAGAATCCAAGTTGTCACATTTCAAGGATAAACTTTGATTATAAGGAGAATGGTGGAATGAAAAGCTTTTCTTGCGAATCCAAAGCATCAATATCGTGTATCCCAATGTGGAGAACATGATTGTGGTGCACAATCACAAAAGGAATAGAGATTCTTCTGAGAATCCAATTTTGACACATTTCATGAATGAAATTTGATTATATGGAAAATGGTGGAATAAAAAGCCTTTCTTGCTAATCCATAGCATCAATATTGTGTATCCTAATGTGGAGAACATGATTGTAGTACCCAAACACAAAAAAAATGTGGATTATTACAAGAATCCAAGTTTGACTCATTAGTGGACAAACATTGATTATAGGGAAAACGATGTAAAGAAAAGCTTTTCCTACAAATCCAAAGCATCAATATCATGTATCCCAATATGGAGAACATGACTATAGTGGCCAATCACAAAAAGAATAGAGATTGTTATAAGAATACAAATTCAACACATTTCATGGATGAACTTTGATTAAAAGAAAAATGGTGGAAAGAAAAGGTTTTCTTGCAAATCCAAAGCATTAATATCGTGTATCCTAATATGGAGAACATTGATTGTAGTGCCCATCACAAAAGGAATGGAGATTATTATGAGAATCCAAGTCTAACACATTTCATGGATGAACTTTGATTATAAGGTAAATGATGGAATAAAAAGCTTTTCTTCCAAATCCAAAGCATCAACATCGTGTATCTCAATATGAAGAACGTGATTGTAGTGCACAATCACAAAAAGAATAGAGATTATTATAACAATCCAAGTTTGACACATTTCACAGATAAACTTTGATTATAAGGTAAATGGGAGAATGAAAAGCTTTTCTTGCAAATCCAAAGCATCAATATCGTGTATCCGAATTTAGAGAATATGATTGTAGTGCCTAATCACAAAAAGAATGGAGATTATTATGAGAATCCAAGTTTGACACATTTCACAGATGAACTTTGATTATAAGGTAAATGGTGGAATGAAAAGCTTTTCTTGCAAATCCAAAGCATCAATGCCGTTTACCGCAATATGGAGAACAAGATTGTAGTGCACAATTACAAAAAGAACACAGATTATTATGAGAATCCAAGTTTGACACATTGGCGGACTGTAAACACCTTATTTTGTCCAGGCTAATTTTTCATGATTTGGGTTTTTTTGACTCATCCAGCATTGATCAAAAACTCAATTTTAACTTGTTTCTTTGTATCCGAAAAGATTAAAACCTATATCATATTATGAATTTAGGCTTTTAAATTAATCAAAACATTTTTTGAAGTCTAAATTAGATCAAAAAGGTTAATATCATATGATCACCTTACTCCTTAGTTTGTTGACTAAGATCACCATCAGCCACCCTATTTGCTAGAAAATCATTTTAGCATTTAAGCCAGTCACCTTATGTCCATCACATTGGTAGCAAGTTGCTCCCTACAGCCACTCTATAGCCACCAAGCTGACACCACTTTGTCCCCCTTAAGAAATGACCAAAAACGCCTCCAAATTGGATTCAAAATGCTGGAATAAATGGACCACTTCTATCACAACTGAAAAAGGTTAGATTCCAGGTCTTTTTCAGCTTCCAAAACATATTCCTACACCAAGAAAACCAAATCCCATAGTTATTCACTTACCACCCAAAAATAGTGTCAAAACACTTATTTCCAACCATTACACACTTCAAAAATCACCCTTATCCATCCCAGAACCAAAACCTCATTATTTCTCTCTTTTTCTTGCCTATTAACAACAAGGAAAAGAGGGAAATTTAAGCCATCTCTATTGCTCCAATTTTTGGTTAAAAAGTGAAGTTTTGTTGGTATAACTTCTCACTTTATCACTTATATTTTCTGCTTTTGAGCACCTTTATCATTTTAGTGAGCTCTCCATGTTTCCATCACCCTCTTAGAATTATCATGCATTATTGTGGCTTTTGGTTCTGGTAGTTTAAGATTTGGATGCCTTAATGCCTCATTGATGTGCAAAATGTCTCATTTCATCCTTATTATTTTGATAGCTCTTGCTCATGCATTTTATGCCATATCCATGCATCTTGTTATGTTTAATCCATGTATGAATCATTAGCCTAACATATTACTAGCACATTTATATATTAGCTTGCATGAATTATTGTCATTTCTAGCATCCATAATATTTTCTTGTCACAATGCATAACACTTTCTTCGCCTAAATCATTGGTAAAGTTAGCATCCCTATTCATGTTATCTACCATCCCCTTGTGTATTTATCGTGTTCTCCTTGTCCAAATGAATGCTTGATGGTTGTCAAAACTGATTTTCAAAACCCTCCCTAAGCCAAGTATGTTAACCTCAACCAATAAGGACTAGTATGAACTTAGCATTTTCTTTAAAGTTAGCAAAAATCTTTGGGAAAATTAAGTTTTCTAGATTTGGAATCTTGATTAAACAAGTTTAAAACTTTTGATTTTCTGACAAAAATGGCCTTGCACTTGTTCCCTAAATGTTTGTGCCTAGTTTTTGAGTCGAAATTGTACGTGGTATGATCAATAAGCTATTTCATCATCCCAAATTACTCTAGGGCTGTGCAAATGAGTTCTTGATGCTCATGCCAATCTTTCCCATCAGTCATGGATGTTCGAACATCAATGACTCAAGTTTGGACTCGTAGA
Source organism: Adansonia digitata (assembly GCA_029448705.1). Classification (NCBI taxonomy): domain Eukaryota; kingdom Viridiplantae; phylum Streptophyta; class Magnoliopsida; order Malvales; family Malvaceae; genus Adansonia; species Adansonia digitata. The sequence goes on along the minus strand of JAQSVH010070839.1, from coordinate 27,162 downwards.
CATAAAAAAATGAGAGATATCCCCTGCTTTGCTTTATCCCCTGCTAGTAGCACAACTGTTGCAAATTGAAAAATCACTTTAAAATTTAAAACGATTTTTCTTGGATTTTTTTTCCTCAAAGCATGTCAAATTATATTTAAAACGATGTCTTATTCAGCCCTGGATCATTTCAGATAAGGGAGTTATGATTTTTCAAGTCAAACTATCCAAAACCTCTAGAATCTAAACGTGCATTCTAGTTCTAGGCCTACTAAATGATTTTTTCGAAGTTTTTGAACATTGTTCCTAAAAGATTCATGAAATTCCCTTTTCAGAAAGGTATTGCTTGCAATTTTTCAATACCAAACAAGTTTGGGGTGATTTTTCAAATTTTGTCTCACCTTGTCCCCCGTATGCTCTGCCAACAGTGTAATTAATCCAATTTTGAAAATTTATTCCCTGGGGAAGTAACTTTTTGGGATATTAGGAATATTTTTAGATTGACCTTCATTGAGTTAGCTTTCTAATTGTATCTTCTCCACCCTCTAAAGACTTTAAACTAATTTAAAATAATTTCAGAAGGTGGGATCATGCGATGCTATCGCTTGTTCCTGATCATGGTCAAGATCAAGTTGTTTCCCCAAATTTCATTTTGAGACATTTAAATGTCACCATATCACCCAGATCAGCCTTGAGAACATGCTTTAACCTCCCATAGGCTCATATCAAGGCACGAACATATTTTACATCTTTACCATCCTCATTCACAATAATTTCTTTTGCCAAAAGTCATCAAAATGCTCCTTCATTTTCTAAATCGCAAAGTTTTGTAGACTTAATTTTTTTCCAACTTGACTTTTCTAAAGAGTGTCAGATATGTCACTTTCCAATCCCGACCCTCCGAGGGGATACTCTAACCACTCTTTTCAAAATTATCAAGATTTAGAAATCTTCTTTTATCAAATTATTTGTCATCCCTGAGGATACTCCAACCCCATCTTTCTGAAGGGATACTCTAACCCAATCTTTGAACTTCAATTAAAATTTTCTCCTTCCTAGACTTTCATGGATATGTCAAACAAACTTTGTTTAATCAAGAAACCAAGATGCATCTTGAAAAATTATCGATTCAATTATTCCTAGATAATCAATGCCAATTACGAGATAAATTCCAATAGTCCATTCCTTTTCTTTATCATTGCATTAAATGATCCATGTTATGTTACTTCATTTATTGCCTTGCTTACGTGATGTCTTTGTGATGATTATTTGCATTCATGTTTTCCAATCATTTCAAGTAAAACTAAAGGTAATTCCACGTGGGTATCTCTCCAATGCCTAGAGTGGATTATTCCATTTTTCAAAGTAAAATCCAAAGGTCATTTTTATTAAAAATCTCTATATTCCCTATCTTTCTGGGGCGTATATGAGATTAAATCTTTTTCATCAAACCTGGATTTATATTTCTATAAGATTCATGCATTAAAAAGGGTTATATCAAAATAATGACAAGTTAAGATTGAAAAAATCAAAATCGAGGTAAGACATAACTAGCAAGGTATCGATTTTAGGCATTGCGAAGAGGTTCATGCCTCCTCGTGCATAACTAACTCCCGAACCCGAATAATGAATCTTTGTACTACGTAGACCATGGGATTGATGTTTTGAGTTTTGTAACTCAAAACAAGGTTTCAATAGGCATGCTGTCATTCCTAGCCTGAAATGATCGATGGTGACTCCAAGCGTTGGCCATTTCATGATGGTCATACAAGGCCAATAAGATGAGCAATTTGTCTTATGGTCCCCCTCACTATGTTATAAGTTGAGAATCTATACATTCTCTTTCTTATTATGTCACGAAGCAAAAGTCTCGGTCAAGAAGACATTCTTAAGTCAAAAAATATTTTAAGCATACGTACCTATAGATTTGCGAGAATCCATCTGGGGGTACATTGCGATAGCTTGATGACTCCACTAGGGATAGTGTAGAGAGTTGGGCCAATAACTAGTCGCATCTTACTAGGTTCTTAGTTCCTTCGATCGTCGATCATTATTTAACTGTGACCTTTTTTTGTTTTGTCAACTAATCTTTCATTTGACATGATTGTCAAGATTGTCTTATTTTTGAATAATCATCATTTTAACAAAAATGGTATGAGGAGGTAAACAAAAAGGTTTGATCGTTTCCTTATCACACACTGTACATGTGCATGTACATTAATGTCTCGTCAAACTCCATGGCGTGGTTATAACCCAATCATTAGGAAGAAGTGAGCTATCCACCTTTGTGAGTAACCCTTCGCATAGGCATGGCAATAACTTCCTGGATGTAAATTACCTATGTCTCTTATGAGTAAACCTCTACATTTGCATAGGAATATACATCCAATGGATAAAACCTATTCCATCAAACCCGTGATGGGTCTAGGATTGGGGTCCTTCGACTTTTCCTACCAAACAGAGGAGCAATTCGAATACCTATTTAGGCGTGACTTAAACCTCATATAGTAAGCCTTACGAGCTAAACCATGTCAAATCATACTGGAACAGTATTAGAATACCCAAAAAATAGGGTCACTCAGGGAAACATACCTAACCTTTACTCTTAATTACCATAATTATGTAGGTGACAATGAGTATACAATTGTCACTCGTATATGCATTTTTATAATTTATCAAGGCATGTCGTCGTGCTACTCGAACGATAGCTAACTTTTGTATAAATAAATGATGGTAAACAAAAACCATCATTCATAATGTCTTATACTATAAGCCATTTTGTTGTTCGAGTCATGGCTTAACGTGCATCCGCGCTAGTGGTGATGAATGAATATTGCTACTAGTAATTTATTTTTCCATCAAAATAAGTTATTAAGTCACCACATGAATGGCAAATCACATCCTGGTATGTTGAAATGTTGCCTATTTCTCATCTCACCACCTTGGTTGAGACATGTTATGATTTTTTTTGTTCTAATGTTCTTAAGTTCTTTATTTCCTTACATTTATCTCCTATATATTCCACTAACTTATTTTCCCTTTGTTTTTGTTTTGGTGCATGCATCATTTAATCGTAACCATCATGACTATCATCATTTTGGGGTAATTATTCTGGTTCGATGTTCAGCAAGGGGCATCATTTATGGAGCAATGACTTATCTTAACTATCAAGTCCTTTCAAAATGTTAGAACATGGTCAGAAGGTCGCCAACATAAAGATAGGGGCACCCTAAAGCCTAACTACATCTCAGAAATGCCTGAAAACATCAAGATCGATTTTTGTCAGAATGATTGTTTGGAACTGAAGCACATTTGGGACAATTGGGATAGCAACATGAAAGAAGCCTTTACTAAAAAGTACAGGGATATAGCTCTCTTACTTCAAGTTCAATTGGATTATGGCTTGTTGCGAGCAATGACATAGTTCTGGCATTTAGCCTACTGATGTTTCACCTTCAACCAATAAGATTTAGTCTCCACCATTGATAAGTACAAAGCCTTGCCCAACATAGAAAGGGCCAAATCAGATTGGATTTACTGTAAGGCGCTAACGCCTCCTCCATTCAAGAAAAGGTTGAGGCAAATTCTTGGAGTCATAGAGCATGGGTTGACAGTCACGTTAAAGTAAAAAAAGAGTAACAAATGCATCTCTTGGGCTAGCTAGAAAGAGGCAATGGCAATTCTTTCGGATAAAAAAAAGCTCAAGATGTCTACGCTTTGGCAATCTATGGGCTCATTATATTCCCGAAGACTTTGGGTTATGTAGAGGCGATAGTCATAGATTTCTTTTCTTGCTTATGTTGCAACATCAACCCTGTTTCCACCATCATTGTTGAAACCATCCGTGCCTTTAGCTTTGTAAAAGAACAAGAACAAGAAGGTTTATCGAGTGTGCCTCGTTACTCTAAATATGGCTCTTAAGTCATCTTTGTGCTAGGCAAGTAAGAGTCAGGCAAAATTTCTTCTTCAAGATCAGTCCTCTTTTGATGGCATTAGAGGAAGAATGTTATCAAGATAAGATAGAAAAACTTTGGGTCAAGGAATTACAAAATGTCAAGGAGGAAGAAATCACGTGGAGAGCTCCATAGCTGTTTCCTTAATCAATTGTGTATAGATGTGGAGACTACACTTGCGTACCGCTCTTGGGATCATGGGGAAATAGTAGTTATGCTCCTTTATTGGTATTGCGTCAATTTCAGTGCCAGTAATTCATCTCGTTCTTTAAAGACTTAGGACATTTGGATTTTGAATACGGAGATCCCAATTACAAAGCAAAAGTCTAGTTAGCTTTCCAAGCCTGGAATAAGGTATATTGTATGGAAAGATACTAGAGAGGAAGCCTCACCATGCTTGGATACAAAGAATGGAGGCTCCACCATATCAATGATCCATTACCACTACCCAACTTTGAGATCCTGCAAATCCCAATAAAGGAACCACCTTTTGATATCGAGCTACTTAGGAAGGAGTTTGAGCAAGAAAAGGCATCTTTTGCCACAGAAATCTCTCGACTTAAGGAGAAAAAAAGCCAGTTAGAGATTGATATCTATCTTAAGAGTGGTGAAACAGATCAAGTCATTAAAGAAAGGGATCGCTTCAAAGATGACCTTGAAAACCTAACCGAAGATTATGTGACAATCTGAAGTGCTAACAATTGCTGATGTATAAACAAGACACCAGTCGAATGGGAAGCAAAAGTTGCCACTCTCAATCACGAGCTAAATTAGCAAAAAGGAGGAAGTCAGAACAAATAAAGAAAAGTTCATAGGTGAATGTGCTCTTGCTTCCATCTACCAACAAAGGAATCAAAGACTCGAGGCCCAAATGCAAGATGCAAAAGCCGCAAGGGTTGAAAATAAAGCCCTCACTCACAGAATCCAAGAGTTAGAACATCAATCAACCAACAAGGGCTTTCAAGCAACGTGAACTAGATTGGCAAGCAGCAATCGACCAGGCACATCTGAAGTACCAAGAACAACATCAGCACCTTACTGAACAAGTTCAGATGAGGTGGATGACATGATTAAAGTAGCTCAGTCTATAAGCAAGACATCATACCTATTAGAGATCATGAGCAATGACTTTTGGGTTTTCTTGATCGTGTGATTACACAATATAATCATGTTAGATACTTTTAGATGTAATTATGTCATAAAAGGAAAAAAATCCCTTTTGTGACCTTATGAATGATGTTATTGACGAAGCTATTCTTGGGCATATGCATATTTAATTTCACCATTTTTCATTGCACTTGCATCAATCATTCATTACCTTAACTTGTCATTGCATCATAAATGCTCATCAATAAATACATTTTTAAAAGAAAATCTAATACAAGAATTGGGCCATAAAAGTGCAAGGGATTCTGAGATCAATTGGAACATGGAACCTTACATCACGCACTACTACAACACACGATGCCATAAGCAAATCATAGAGAGTGATCATGAAGCTCGTATTAAGTGACTTGAGCTAATAGTTAAGGAATCACAAGACCAGATGCTTCGTTAGGAATAAGAAATGCAAAATCAAATCGCAAAACTTATGAAATTAATAATTGCCTTTATGAAAAAAAAAAGGCAAGCCAGTACTGCTGAAACAAGGAATGATCCTCCCAATGCTAAAAGTCTCCTTGCCAATAATCCAGAACCTACCCTAGGGGAAACTAAACAAGAACAATAACTTGCACCTACACCAATCACTCAGGCTCCACTAGTCATCTACCTTAACCTTATTACGGTAGGTCAATTTATTCTTGGTACTCAAGGGGTGAACGTAAGAGTCTTATCGATAAATTCGATAACCCTTGACCATGTGGAAATAAAGAAAATAGAAGGTTAAAGCCTACCATGACTGCTAAAAAAGTGAACAAATTTCAAATACTAGAAAAACGCCTTCAAGCTATCGAAGAAAGTGACGAGTTTGGAGCTCTTGACATGCAATCACTATCTTTGGTGTCCAACCTTATCATTCCCCTAAAGTTCAAAGTACCAGAATTTGAAAATGTTTAATGGAACCACAGACCCTTTTATCCATATTTAAATGTACCTACAAAAGATGGTCAAGTACGAGAAAGATGAAAAGCTCCTTATCCACGGCTTCCAACACAGCCTCGTTGGGGCAATAGCTCGATGGTATATCAAGCTAGACAATGTGAAAATCCAATCATGGGCTGACTTGGCTAAGGCTTTTTTGAATCAATACCAATACGTGTCGGATTAGGTGCTGCATTAACTTTCTTTGATGAATTTAAAGAAGAGATCCATTGAAAGCTTCAGGTAATACGCCCAAAGGTGGACAGAGGAAGTAACCCTAGTCCAATCTCCCCTTACAAAAAAGAGATGATAGCTATTTTCATCCACACCTTATGCGCTCTTTACTATGAGAAGCTCATAGGAAATGCCATCAAGAAATTCGCAAACCTAGTCCTTTCTAGAGAGATGATTGACATAACCATTAAGAGTGGTAAAATGTCACCGGGGAAACATCTAGATCAAGCAATAAGCCTATTGCCAGTAAAAAAAAGGAAAGAGAGGCCAATGCCATAAGTTATGCCAGCTCATCTTAGCAAAATGGCATCAAATACTAGACCCTTATTGCCCAAGCATGCTGTATTCTCGCCCTATCACCATACCCCCTCAACCAATTAATGCCATAACCTACAACCCATCTTTTGCAATCCCATCTAGCTTACCACAAAGCTACCCTCCATAAGGTCACCAAAGTACCAATCAAGTAACCAATAATGCACCTGGTAATAGAGGTTCAAATTAACAAAGACAATATTTTGATCCCATCCCCATGACCTATAAGGTGCTTTACCAGACCTTGCTCCAAAATCATTTAGTGGCCCCAATCTATGTCCCAGAAAAGAAGCCACCATACCTGCAGTGGTACAACCCTAACACCCACTGTGAATACCATGCTGGGGTAATAGGGCATGACATTGAGAGCGCATATCTTTCAAACAAAATGTGCAAAATCTAATTAACTCAAAACCCTTGCAATTCAGGGTGAACCAGGGACCAAATGTTGCTGCTAATCCTTCACCGAACCATATTGAGCCAACTTCAAACATGATCGACATTAAAAACAAATATGAAGTAAAGGCAAGCATAGAAGATGTAAGGATGCCAATGTTCTTGGTTTGGCAAGCATTAATTAAAGTCTGGTTGCTTAACGTAACAGAAAAATTGGAAGACAATCATGACAACTTCTGTGACTTCCATGCAACTATAGGTCATACCCTACAAATATGTAAGGAGTTTAGGTCCATGGTTCAAAGAATGATGAATAAAGGTCAGATAGAATTCTATCATGAGAACACACCTGCTGCTAAATCTATTAATATGATAGGAGATAAAACCATGCAGCCACCTTACAGGAGAAATCGACCCCTTATTCTTTATGGTAGGTCAAGACCTGAGGTCAATTCTTTGACACATACCCCAAAGTTGGTTGTCAAAGTACCTAAACCATTCCTATATAAAAGCAACCAAGCTATGCCATGGAAATCAAGAATTAGGTAGTGATGATCAGAGAACTAACTCCCTCAACTACTGTAATGAAACTATCAGGAGTTAGTCACCTAACTCATAGCGGTAAGTGTTACGCTCCCCCAGCTCAAGAAAAACAAAAGGTTGATGCATTTCCAAGCACCAGTAGCACTCAAGCTCAAGCAAAGAATTTTGAGCTCGAGAAAGACAAGGAAGTAGTAAGTGAAAGAAAAGCCATAGAGTTTCTCAAGTTCATTAAGCACAGTGAATATTGCATTATAGACCAGTTAAGCAAACAACCCATGAAGATTTCTATTGTATTTCTACTTTTTAATTCAGAGGTTCATCGAAATGTATTACTGAAAGTGCCAAACGAAGCATATGTACCCTTGGACATCCCTGTGGACAAGTTGGATCAGCTAGTGAACAACATCATGGCCAATAATTATATCTCTTTCACTAATGATGAGGTCCCACCCAGAGGCAGGGGCAATTATAAAGCTTTGCATATCACTACCTATTGCAAAAGATGTATTTTGCCTAAAGTACTTATAGACAATGGGTTAGCCCTTAATGTTATGCCTATGACTATATTAAGCAAACTCCCTGTTGATCAGTCAAACATCAAGAATAGCCATACCATAGTCCAAGCTTTTGATAGAACATGTCATGGAATAATTGGAAATATCACAATATAGCTTCAGATAGAACCATGTATATATGAAGTTGACTTCCAAGTTATGGATATTAATCCTTCATACAATTACCTATTAGGAAGGCCATGGTTACACTCCATCAGAGCCATCCCATCCTCTCTCAATCAGAAGCTTAAATTTGCGATAGATGACAAAATAGTCACCATCGAAGCTGAAAAAGAAAAGATCACTACTACCCACTGAAGATATCTACATAGAGCCTAATAAAGATGCACTAGATTCATCATTCAAATCCTTCAAATTTGTCAATGCGACATTTATGGGAGAAGGGTTGCTAATAGTTGAACCTACCTGTCAAAGAGTACCCACTCGAGTTTAAAAATTATTTGTTGGTAAAGGTTCCCATGCTGGAAAAGGGCTTAGCAAGAATCTACAAGGGATTGCCTAAGCCTTACAGGTCACCACTCAAGCCAACAAAATAAGCTTAGGATTTAAGGCCAATGCATACTCAAGAAAGTAGTAAAAGAAGAGGATTTGTAACCAGGAGATGACAAGATCATTAAGTCGAAAGGGGGAGTCAAAGTCGATAGTGTTTCCATCATTCCATGACAGTTTTCATTTAGGAGGATGAATTGATCCCAGCTAATTGGAAGAGCAAAAGGCTAAAGTTATCTTGGTCATCCTAAACAGGGCACTTAACAGCCTCTATCTCTAAGCTAACAAGCCATAAAATTTATGTCCTTCCACTAAGACCTGATTTTGATGATAGGGTCATGATAGAAACCCTCGCACCTTTCCTGGCCCTTTCATGTAACATCAAGAAATGAAAACCTACCTGTCTTTGCCTAAAGGCAGATAGGTGTCCTATGTAAGGGGCATTTTTTATCAAACATTATCAATGAAATGACTTTTGCATATATCATTCCATATTGTGTATCACTTTTTAACCTTTTTGTCTCTATTACTTTTTTGCCTTCATTTTTATCCAAATCCTTTAATTGTGTGTGTGCCTTTTGCAATGTTTATTTCTTACCCTTTCAAGTGTCCTGATGATAGTGACATGGATGTGTCTGATGGGTTTTTGAAGATCAATTTTGAATAGTTAATTTGCACTAGCAAAGTTAATCTTGAAAAAGATTTTAAAGAAAGCTCTGTACCCCTAAATTTCTTACAATTAGTCGAGCAAGAGGAAAAGTATATCATGCCTTATAAAGACCCTACGGAAGTAATAAATCTGGGTACTTAGGAGGTTTAAAAGGAGGTTAAAATCATAACCTCAATAAAGTTGACAACTAGGACCAAGCTGATAGACCTACTCTAGAAATATCGAGATGTATTCGCTTGGTTATATCAAGACATGCCAGGACGAGACACTGATATAGTGGTCCACAAGCTTCCTATCAAGCCAGGATGTAAACCAATCTGGCAAAAGTTAAGGAGGATAAAGGCAAAAATGCTCTTAAAAATTAAAGAGGAAGTCAAGAAGTAGTTTGATGCGAGGTTTATTAGAGTAGCCAAATATCTAGAATGGGTTGCCAATATAGTCCTAGTACCAAAGAAAGATGGCAAAGTATGAATGTGTGTTGATTATCAGGATTTGAATCGAGCTAGTCCTAAGAATAACTTCCCACTACCCTATATTGACATTTTGGTAGATAACACAGCTAAGAAGAATCCTTTGTTCTCTTTCATAGGTGGATTCTCAAACTACAACCCGATCAAGATCCACCCAAAAACATGGAAATAATAACTTTTGTAACCATGTGGGGGATATTTTGCTATAATGTTATGCCCTTTGAACTCAAAAATGCTAGGGCACCCTATCAACGGGTCATGGTAGCCCTATTCTGTGGCAAGATGCATAAAGAAATTGAAATCTACATTGATGACATGAGTGCCAAGTTAATAAAATAGGATGAGCATGTCACAACCTTCAAAAACTTTTTGAATGGCTACAAAAATTTCAACTCAAATTGAATCTTGCCAAGTATACCTTAAGAGTCACTTCGGGTAAGCTTCTTGGCTTAGAGTTAGCGAAAAAAGGACCCAGACAAAGTTAAAGCCATTCAGGATATGCGACCACCTTAACCCCAAAAGGAAGTGAAAAGCTTTTTAAGGAGACTGAACTACATTGGTAGATTCATATCCCAGCTCACCGACAAATGCGACCTTATCTTTCAGCTTTTTCATAAACAAAATCCAGGAAAGTGGAATAAGGCATGTCAAGAAGCCTTTGATAAAAGTCAAACATTATTTGTCAAGCCTGCCAGTATTGGTACCACTGGTGCCCAATCGACCTTTAATCCTTTACTTGATAGTCTTTGACAAGTCTATGGGTTATGTATTAGGGCAGCATGATGAGTCAAGAAAAAAGGAACAAGCAATCTACTACTTAAGCAAAAAGTTTATGGAATACAAATGCAATTACTCCACAGTCGAGAAGTTATGTTGTGCTTTTATGTGGACAACCAAGAGACTCAGATAGTACATGTTGTATCACACCACATGGTTGATTGCAAGGCTTGACCCTATCAAATATCTATGTGAAGCCCCTGCACTATCAGAAAGCTAGCTAGAAGGCAAGTCCTGCTTTCTAAATATGACATTGCCTATATTAGTCAAAAGGCCATCAAGGGCAATACGATAGCTGACTTATTGGCTAGTCGAGTGATGAATTACTATGAACCCTTAAATTTTAACTTCCTAGATAAAGATCTAATGTGTATTTCTGAGAATGAACACACCTCCAACAAAGATCAATCCTAGAAGATGTATTTTAATGGAGCAATATTGGGGCAATATTGATCTAATACACTCTGGGACATAAAATTGGGGCAATATTGATGTCACCCGATGGGAGTCATTATCTGTTCTCAGTAAGGCTAAATTTTAACTACACGAATAATATTGAAGAATATGAAGCTTGTGTCATGGTGCTTTAAGCAACCAATGATAGGGATGTCAAGATATTATAAGTGTTCGATGATTCGCCCTTATCATCTACCAATTGAAAGGAGAGTGGTAAACTTATGATGCCAAGCTGATGCAATCTGGGAAGCTGATAGCAAAGCTTCTGGAAGGAATTTGGTAATATTAGTTTTAGATGCTTACCTCAAGAAGAGAACCAAATAGTTGATGCTTTGGCAACCTTGGCATCCATGTTTAAAGTCAACCAAGAGTCGGGCATTGCTCCTATCTTGATAAGCATCTACACAACTCTGTGTCATTGTCATAGTGTCAAAAAAGAGAGACGGCCTACCATGGCATATAACATCCTTCGTTACATCAAGGATCAATAATGTCTTAAACATACAACCGAGACAAATTAAAGGACTATCAGAAGGTTGGCTATGGGATTTTTTTATCTTATACAAAAGAAGTTATGATTAGGTATTGCTCAGATGAGTTGACACTCATGAAGCCAAAAAAATCCTAGAAGAAGTTCATGAAGGGATTTGTGGCACACATGCTAATGGGTATTGGATGGTCAAGCAAATCATAAAAACAAGTTATTATTGGTTGACCCTCGAGAGAGACTGCATCAATTACACCTGAAAATGCCATAAGTGTGAAATCTATGCAAACAAAATCAATATCCCTCCAGTGCCACTTAATGTCATGACAACCCTATAGCCCTTTTCCATGTGAGGCATGGATGTAATCAGGTGATCACCCCTAAAGCTTTTAATGGGCATCATTTTATCTTGGTAGCAATCGACTATTTTACCAAATGGGTAGAAGCTGCCTCGTATACTAATGTCATTAGATCAACCATTTGTAAGTTTGTCAAGCAGGACATCATCTGCAGATATGGCCTCCTAAACCAAATCATCACCAACAATGCAAGCAACATAAACAATAAAATGATGCAAGTGCTCTGCTCACAGTTCAAGATCCGGCATCATAATTCTATCCCTTATCGCCCAAAGATGAATAGGGCAGTCGAGGTAGCTAATAAAAACATTAAAAAAATAGTTTAAAAAATGGCCAAGACTTACAAAGACTAGCATTGGCTCCAAAAACACCTTTAAATTAGCTCCAAAATGTTGGTATAAATAGACTGCTTCTATCTCAGTTGAAAAAGGTTAGATTCAAGCTCATTTTCAGCTTCCAAAACATTTCCTACAGCAAGAAAACCAAATCTCGTAGCTCTTCACTCACCACGCAAAAATAGCCCAAAAAACTTATTTCTAACTATTACACACTCCAAAAATCACCCTCATCCATGCCAGAACCAAAACCTCATTATTTCTCTGTTTTTCTTGCCTATTAACAACAAGGAAAAGAGAGAAATTCAAGCCATCTCTACTGGTCTAATTATTTGGTCGAAAAGTGAAGTTTTGTTAGTATAACTTCTCATTTTATCACTTTCATTTTTTGCTTTTCAGCACCTTCATTATTTTAGTGAGCTCTCCATGTTTCCATCACCCACATAGGATTATCATGCATTATTATGGCTTTTGGTTATGGTAGTTTAAGATTTGGATGCCTTAATGCCTCTTTGATGTACAAAATGCCTCATTTTATCCTTATTATTTTGATAGCTCTTGCTCATGCATTTTATGCCATATCCATGCATCTTGTTATGATTAATCCATGTATGAGTCATTAGCCTAACACATTTCAAGCACATTTATATATTAGCTTGCATTAATCATTGTCATTTATAGCATCCATAATATTTTCTTATCATAGTGCATAACACTTTCTTTGTCTAAACCATTGGTAAAGTTAGCATCCCTATTCATGTTGTGTACCATCCTCTTGTGTGTTTGTTGTCTTCTCCTTGTCAAAATGCATGTTTGATGGTTGTCAAAACTAATTTTCAAAACCCTTTCCAAGCCAAGCATGTTAAACTTAACCAATGAGGACTAGCTTGAACTTAGCATTTTCCTTAAAGTTAGCAAAAATCTTAGGGAAAATTAAGTTTTCCAAATCTGGAATCTTGATTAAAAAAGTTTAAAACTTATGATTTCCTAATGAAAATGGCCTTCCACTTGTTCCCTAAATGTTTGTGCCTGGTTTTTAGTCTAAATCATACATGGTATGATCAATGAGCAGTTTCATCGTTCCAAATTACTCCGGGCTATGCAAATGTGTTCGTGATGCTCATGCCACTCTTTACCATCAGTCATGGATGTTCAAACGTCAATGAATCGAGTTTGGACCCATAGATATAACAAAATGGTAGATATCCCCTGCTTTGCTTTGTTCCTTGCTGGTAGCACAACTCTTGCAAATTGAAAAATACTTTAAAATCTAAAATGATTTTTCATGATTTTTTTGATATTTTTCTCTTAAAGCATGTCAAATTATATTTAAAACGTTGTCTTAGTCATCCCTGGATCATTTCGGATGAGGGAGTTATGATTTTTCAAGTCTAGACTATTTGTAACCTCTGGAATTCTAACATGTATTCTGGTTTCAGGCCTATTAAATGATTTTTCCAAATTTTTGAACATTTTACCTAAAAGATTCATGAAATTCCCTTTTCAAAAAGGTATCGCTTGTAATTTTTCGATACCAAACAAGTCTAGGGTGATTTTTCAAATTTTGACACACTTTATCCCTCGTATGCTTTGCCAGTAGTGTAATTAATCCAAATTTGAAAATTTATTCCCCAGTGAAGTAACTTTTTGTGATATTGGGAATATTTTTAGATTAACCCTTGTCGAGTTAGCTTTCTAATGGTATCTTGTCCACCCTCTAAAGCCTTCAAACTAATTTAGAATAAATTCAAAAAGTGAGATCGCGCGATGTTATCCCCTGTTCTTGATTATGGTCAAAATCAAGTTATTTCCCTAAATTTTGTCTCAAGCAATTTGAATGTCACCATACCACCTAGATTAGCCTTGAGAACATGCTTTGACCTACCATAGGCTCATATGAAGGCATGAACATATTTTACATCTTTACCATCCTGGTTCACCATAATTTTTTTTGCCAAAAGTCGTCAAAATGCTCACTCATTTTCTAAATTGCAAAGTTTTGTCAACTTAATTTTTTTCCAACTTGACTTCTCTAAAGAGTGTCAGATATGTCACATTTGGGATACTCCAATCCCAAACTTTCGAGAGGACACTCCAACCTCACTTTTCAAAATTGTCAAGATTTAGAAATATTCCTTTGTCAAAATTATTTGTCATCCACAGGGATACTCCAACCTAGTTTTTCAACATTAATTAAATTTTTCTCTTTCTTGGACTTTCATGATATGTCAAACAAACTTTATTTAATCAAGAAACCCAGATGCATCTCGAAAATTATTTATTCAGTTATTCCTAGATAATCGATGCCAATTGAGAGATAAATTCCAATAGTCCATCCCTTTTCATTATTATTACATTGAATGATTTATGTTACTTCATTTATTGCCTTGCTAACATGATGTCTTTGTGTTTATTATTTGCATTCATGTTTTCCAATCATTTCAAGTAAAATTAAAGGTAATATTCCACATGGGTATCTCTCCAGTGCCTAGAATGGATTATTCCATTTTTCAAAGTAAAATCCAGAGGTCATTTTTATTGAAAATCTCTATATTCCCCATCTTTCTAGGGCGTTTATGAGATGAAATCTTTTTCATCAAAATCTGGATTTGCATTTTTATAAGATTCATGCATTAAAAGGGGTTATATAGAAATAATGACAAGTTAAGATTGAAAGAATAAAAACCGAGATAAGACATAACTAGTAAGGTACCAATTTTGGGCATCGCAAAGAGGTTCATACCTTATCGTGCGTAACCAACTCTGAAACCCAAATAATGAATCTTTCTACTACATAAACCATAGGATCGATGTTTTAAGTTTCGTAACTCAAAACATAGGTTTCAATAGGCACCCAGTTATGCCTAGCCTGAAATAATCGATGGCAAAGCATTGTCCATTTTGTGATGGTCATATGAGATCAATAAGATGAGCAATTCATCTTATGGTCCCCCTCACTGTGCCATAAGTTAAGAAACTATACTTTCTGCCATAAGTTAAGAAACTATACTTTCTTGTTCTCATCATGTTGTGCAGGAAAAGTCTCAGTTAAGGAGGTATTCCTAAGTCAGAAAAATATTTTAAGTCGTACATACCCATAAATCTACAAGGATCCACCATGGGGTACATTACGACATCGACAAACTTTGATTATAGAGAAAACGGTGGAAGGAAAAGCTTTTCTTGCAAATCCAAATCATCAATATCATGTATCCTAATATGGAGAACATGATTATAGTGCCTAATCACAAAAAGAATGAAGGTTATCAGGAGAATCCGAGTTTGACACATTTCACAGATGAACTTTGATTATAAGGAAAATTGTGGAATGAAAAGCATTTTTTGCAAATCCAAAGCATCAATATCGTGGGTCCTAATGTGGAGAACATGATTATAGTGTCTGAACATAAAGAGAATGTAGATTATTATGAGAATCCAAGTTTGATTCGTTGGTTGACAAACTTTGATTTTGGGGAAAAAGGTGAAAAGAAAAGCTTTTCTTTCAAATCCAAACCATCAATTTCGTGTATCCCAATGTGGATAACATGATTGTAGTGCCCAATTACAAAAAGAATGGAGATTATTATGAGAATCTATTTGACACATTTCATAAATGAACTTTGATTATAAAGAAAATGTCGAATGAAAAGCTTTTCTTGCAAATCCAAAGCATCAATATTGTGTATCCTAATATGGAGAACATGATTGTAGTATGCAATCACAAAAAGAATGGAGATTATTATGAGAATCCAAGTTTGACACATTTCACGGATGAACTTTGATTATAAGAAAAATTATGGAAAGAAAGAACATAATTGTAGTGCCCAATCAAAAAAAGAATGTAGATTATTATGAGAATTCAAGTTTGACTCATTTGGTGCACAAACTTTAATTGTATGAAAAATGGTGAAAAGAAAAGCTTTTCTTGCAAATCCAAAGCATCAATATCGTATGTCTAATGAGGAGAACCTGATTTTTGTGCCCACAACAAAAAGAATGGAGATTATTGTGAGTGTTAAAGTTTGTATGGTTTCATGGATGAGCATTAATTATAAGGAAAATGGTAGAAAGGAAACCTCTTCTTGCAAATCCAAATCATCAATATCTTGTAAACCAATTTGCAAAACATGATTATAGTGCGCAATCACAAAAAGAATGAAGATTATTATGAGAATACAAGTTTGACACATTTCACGGATAAGCTTTGATTATAAGGAAAATAGTGGAATAAAAAGCTTTTCTTGCAAATCCAAAGCATCAGTATCGTGTATCCCAATGTGGAGAATATGATTGTAGTGCCCAAACATAAAAGGAATGGAGAATTATTATGAGAATCCAAGTTTGACACTTTTCATGGATAAACTTTGATTATAAGGAAAATGGTGGAATGAAAAGCTTTTCTTGCAAATCCAAAGCATCAATATCGTGTATCCAGTGTGCAAAACATGATTGTAGTGCCCAATCACAAAAAGAATAGAGATTATTATAAGAATTCAAGTTTGACACATTTTGCAGATGTAAATTTGATTAGCAGGTAAAAGGTGGAATGGAAAGCTTTTCTTGAAAATCCAAAGCATCAATATCGTGTATCCCAATATGGAGAACATGATTGTAGTGCTCAATCATAAAAAGAATGGAGATTATTATGAGAATCCAAGTTTGACACATTTCATGGATGAACTTTGATTATAAGGAAAATTATGGAAAGAAAAGCTTTTCTGTCAAATCCAAAGCATCAATATCGTGTTTCCTAATGCAAGGAGCATAATTGTAGTGCCCAATCACAAAAAGAATGTAGATTATTATAAGAATCCAAGTTTGACCCATTTGTTGCTTAAACTTTGATTATAAGAAAAATAGTGAAAAGAAAAGCTTTTCTTGCAAATCCAAAGCATCAATATCGTGTATCCGAATGTGGAGAACATGATTGTTATGCATAATCACACAAAGAATGGAAATTATTATGAGAATCCAAGTTTGATACATTTCACAGATGAACTTTGATTATAAGGAAAATTATGGAAAGAAAAGCTTTTCTTGCAAATCTAGAGCATCAATATCATGTTTCTCATTGTAGAGAACACGATTATAGTGCCCAATCGCAAAAAGAATGTATATAATTATGATAATCCATGTTTGACCCGTTTGATGCACAAACTTTGATTATACGAAAAATGGTGAAAAGAAAAGCTTTTCTTGTATATCCAAAGCATCAATATTGTTTGTCCAACGAGGAGAACATGATTTTTGTGCCCACAACAAAAAGAATGGTGATTATTATGAGTATCAAAGTTTGTATGATTTCATGGATGAGCTTTGATTATAAGAAAATGGTAGAAAGGAAAGCTTTTCTTGCAAATGCAAATCATTAATATCATGCATCCCAATGTGGAGAACATGATTGCAGTACGCAATCCCAAAATGAATAAAGATTATTATGAGAATACAAGTTTTGACATATTTCACCAATGAACTTTAATTATAAGGAAAATGGTGGAATGAAAAGCTTTTTTTGTAAATACAAAGCATCAGTATCATGTATCCCAATGTGGAGAACATGATTGTAGTGCCCAATCACAAAAAGAATAGAGATTATTATGGGAATCCAAGTTTGACATATTTCATGGATGAACTTTGATTATAAGAAAAATGGTGAAATGAAAAGCTTTTCTTGTAAATCCAAAGCACCAGTATCATGTATCCTAATGTGAAGAACATGATTTTAGTGCCCAATCACAAAAAGAATAGAGATTATTATAAGAATCCATGTTTGACACATTTCACAGATGAACTTTGTTTATGAGGACCATGGTGGATTGAACAGCTTTCTTGCAAATCCAAAGCATCAATATTGTGTATCCCAATGAGGAGAACATGATTACAGTGTGCCCAATTGCAAAATGAATGTAGATTATTATGAGAATCCAAGTTTGACACGTTGGTGGACGAACCTTGATTATAGAGAAAACTGTGGAAAGAAAAGCTTCCCTTACAAATCCAAAGCATCAATCTTGTATCCTAATGTGGAGAACATGGTTGTAGTCCCCAATCACAAAAAGAATGGAGAATGTTATGAAAATCCAAGTTTGACACATTTCATGGATAAACTTTGATTATAAGGTAAATGGAGGAATAAATAGCTTTTATTGCAAATCCAAAGTGTCAATGTCATGCATCCTAATGTGGAGAACATGATTGTAGTGCCCAATCACAAAAAGAATGGAGATTATTATGAGAATCCAAGTTTAACACATTTCACGAATGAACTTTGATTACAAGGAAAATAGTGGAATGAAAAGCTTTTCTTGCATATCTGGAGTATCAACATCGTCTATCCTAATATGGAGAACAAGATTGTAGTGCCCAATCAGAAAAAGGATAGAGATTATTATGAGAATCTAAGTTTAACACATTTCACAGAAAAACTTTGATTATAAGGTAAATGGTGGAGTGGGAGGTTTTCTTAGAAATCCAAAGGATCAATATCGTGTATCCCAATGTGAAGAACATGATTGTACTGCGTAATCACAAAAAGAAAGAAGATTATTATGAGAATCCAAGTTGGACACATTTTACGGATAAACTTTGATCATAAGGAAAATGATGGAATGAAAAGTTTTTTCTTGCAAATCTAAAGCATCAATACCGTGTATCCCAATGTGAAGAACATGATTGTAGTATGCAATCACAAAAAGAATGGAGATTATTATCAGAATCTAAGTTTGACAAATTTCATAGATGAACATTAACCATAAGGAAAATGATGGAATGAAAAACTTTTCTTGCAAATCCAAAGCATCAATATCGTGTATCCCAATGTGGAGAACATGATTGTAGTACGCAATCACAAAAAGAATGGAGATTATTATAGGAATCTGAGTTTGAAAAATTCATAGATGAACATTAACCATAAGGAAAATGGTGGAATGAAAAACTTTTCTTGTAAATCGAAAGCATTAATATCGTGTATCCTAATGGGGAGAACATGATTGTAGTGCCCAATCACAAAAGAACATAGATTGTTATGAGAATCCAAGTTTGACTCATTTCACAGATGAACTTTGATTATAAGGAAAATGGTGGAATGAAAAACTTTGCTTGCAAATCCAATGGATCAATATCGTGTACCCCAATGTGGAGAAAATGATTGTAGTGCCCAATCACAAAAAGAATGGAGATTATTATGAGAATCCAAGTTTGGCATATTTTGCAATTAAACTTTGGTTATAAGGTGAATGGTGGAATGAAAAGCTTTTCTTGGAAATCCAAAGCATCAATATCGTGTATCCCAATATGAAAAACATGATTGTAGTGCCCAATCACAAAAAGAATGGAGATTATTAAAAGAATCCAAGTTTGACATATTTTGCAGATATAACTTTGATTATAAGGTAAATGGTGGAATAGAAGGCTTTTCTTGGAAATCCAAAGCATCAATTTCTTGTATCCAACATGGAAAACATGATTAAAGTGTGTAATCACAAAAAGAATTGAGATTATTATAAGAATCCAAGTTTAACACATTTCACAGATAAACTTTGATTATGAGGGAAATTGTGGGAAGAAAAGCTTTTCTTGCAAATCCAAAGCACCAATGTTGCATGTCCCAATGTGGAGAACATGGTTGTAGTGCCCAATCACAAAAGGAATGGAGATTATTATGAAAATGCAAGTTTGGCACATTTCACAGATAAACTTTGATTATAAGGTAAATGGTGGAATGAATAGCTTTTCTTGCAAATCCAAAGCACCAATATCATGTATCCCAATGTGGAGAACATGATTGTAGTGCCCAATCACAAAAAGAATGGAGATTATTATGAGAATCCAAGTGTGACATATTTCACAGATGAACCTTGATTATAAGGAAAATGGTGAATGAAAAGCTTTTCTTAAAAATCCAAAGCATCAATATCGTGCATCCCAATGTGGAGAACTTAATTGTTGTGCCCAATCACAAAACTAATAGAGATTATTATGAGAATCCAAGTTTGGCATATTCCACGGATAAACTTTGATTATATCGAAAATAGTGGAATGAACAGCTTTTCTTGGAAATCCTAACCATCAAATCTTGTATCCCATTGTGGATAACATAATTATAGTGCCTAATCACAAAAAGAATGGTGATTATTATGAGAATCCAAGTTTGACACATTTTGTGAATGTAACTTTGATTGTAAGGTAAATGGTGGAATGGAAAGCTTTCCTTGGAAATCCAAAGCATCAATATCGCATAACCCAAAATGGAAAACATGATTGTAGTGCACAATCACAAAAAGAATTGAGATTACTATAAGAATCCAAGTTTGACGCATTTTACAGATGAACCTTGATTATAACGAAAATTATGGAAAGAAAAGCTTTACTTGCAAATCCAAAGCATCAATATCGTGTTTCCCAATATAGAGAACGTGATTGTAGTGCCCAATCGCAAAAAAAATCTATATTATTATGAGAATCCAAGTTTGACCCATTTGATGCATAAACTTTGCTTATAAGAAAAATGGTGCAAAGAGAAGATTTTATTGCAAATCCAAAGCATCAATGTCATGTGTCCAATAAGGAGAACATGATTTTTGTGCCCATAATAAAAAGATTAGAGATTATTATGAGTATCAAAGTTTGAATCATTTCATGGATGAGCTTTGATTTTAAGGAAAATGGTAGAAAGAAAAGCTTTTCTTGCAAATGCAAATCATCAACATCGTGTATCCCAATGTGGAGAACATGATTGTAGTGAGCAATCACAAAAAGAATAGAGATTATTATGAGAATACAACTTTGACACATTTCACAGATGAACTTTGTTTATAAGGAAAATGGTGGAATGAAAAGCTTTTTTTGCAAATCCAAAGCATCAATATCATTTATCACAGTGTGGAGAACATGATTGTAGTGCCCAATCACAAAAAGAAAGGGGATTATTAAAAGAATCCAAGTTTGCCACATTTCACAGATGAACTTTGATCATAAGGAAAATGGTGGAATGGAAAGTTTTTCTTGAAATCCAAAGCATTAATATTGTGTATCCCAATGGAAAGAACATGATTGTAGTGCACAATCACAAAAAGAATGGAGATTATTATGAGAATCCAAGTTCGCCATATTTCACGGATGAACTTTGATTATAAGGTAAACGGCGAATGAAAATCTTTTCTTGCAAATCCAAAGCATTAACATTGTATATCCCAATATGGAGAACATGATTGTAGTGCGCAAACACAAAAAAAATTGAGATTATTATGAGAATCCAAGTTTGACACATTTCACAGATAAACTTTGATAATAAGGAAAAAGGTGGAGTGAAAAGTTTTTCTTGCAAATCCAAAGCATCAACATCGTGTATCCTAATATGAAGAACATAATTGTAGTGCACAATCATAAAAAGAATGGAGATTATTATAAGAATCCAGGTTTGCCACATTTCACAGATTAACTTTGATTATACGGTAAATGGTGGAATGAAAAGCTTTTCATGCAAATCCAAAGCATCGATATCATGTATCCCAATGTGAAAAACGTGATTGTAGTGCCCAATCACAAAAAGAATGGAGATTATTATAAGAATCTAAGTTTGACACATTTCACAAATGAGCTTTGGTTATAAGGAAAATTGTGGAATAAAAAGCTTTTCTTGCAAATCCAAGGCATTAATATCATGTATCCCAATATGGAGAACATGATTGTAGTGCGCAATCACAAAAAGAATGGAGATTATTATGATAACCTAAGTTTGACACATTTCACAGATGAGCTTTGTTTATAAGGAAAATAGTGGAATGAAAAGCTTTTCTTGCGAATCCAAAGCATCAATATCATGTATCCCGTTGTAAAGAACATGATTGTAGTGCGCAATCACAAAAAGAATGGAGATTGTTATGAGAATCTAAGTTTGACACATTTCACGGATGAACTTTGGTTATAAGGAAAATGGTGGAATAAAAAGCTTTTCTTGCAAATCTAAAGCACCAATATCATGTATCCCACTTGGGAGAACATGATTGCAGTATGCCCAATCACAAAAAATATATAGATTATTATGAGAATCAAAGTTTGGCATATTGGTGGACAAACCTTGGT
This sequence comes from Adansonia digitata, assembly GCA_029448705.1. Lineage (NCBI taxonomy): Eukaryota > Viridiplantae > Streptophyta > Magnoliopsida > Malvales > Malvaceae > Adansonia > Adansonia digitata. The sequence goes on along the minus strand of JAQSVH010070839.1, from coordinate 4,959 downwards.
TGTAGGGAAAATGATGGAAAGAAAATCTTTCATTGCAAATCCAAAACATCAATATCGTATATCCCAATATGGAAAACATGGTTGTAGTGCCCAATCACAAAAAGAATGGAGATTATTATGAGAATCCAAGTTTGGCACATTTCATGGATAAGCTTTGATTATAAGGTAAACGGTGGAATGAATAGCTTTTCTTGCAAATCCAAAGAATCAATATCATCCATCCCAATATGGAGAACATGATTGTAGTGCCCAATCACAAAAAAATGGAGATTATTATAAGAATTCAAGTTTGACACATTTCACGAATGAACTTTAATTATAACGAAAATGGTAGAATGAAAAGCTTTTCTTGCAAATCCAAAGCACCAATATCGTGTATTCCAATGTGGAGAACGTGATTGTAGTGCGCAATCACAAAAAGAATGGAGATTATTATAAGAATCCAAGTTTGACACATTTCATAGATGAAATTTGATTATAAGGAAAATTGCGAAATAAAAAGCTTTTCTTGCAAATCTAAAGCATCAATATCATATATCCCAATGTGGAGAACAAGATTGAAGTGTGCAATCACAAAAAGAATGGAGATTATTACAAGAATCCGACTTTGACACATTTCAGAGATGAACTATGATCTTAAGGAAATGATCGAATAAAAAGCTTTTCTTGCAAATACAAAGCAACAATATCTTGTATCTCAATGAGTAGAACATGATTGTAGTGGGCAATCACAAAAAGAATGGAGATTACTATGAGAATCCCAGTTTGGCACATTTCACAGATGAACTTTGATCATAAGGTAAATGGTGAAATGAAAAGCTTTTCTTCGCCAATCCAAAGCATTAATATCGTGTATCCTAAAGGGGAGAACATGATTGTAGCGCCCAATCACAAAAATGGGGATTATTATGGGAATCTGAGTTTTACACATTTCACAGATGAATTTTGATCTTAAGGAAATGATCGAATGAAAAGCTTTTCTTGCAAATCCAAAGCATTAATATCGTGTATCCCAATGTGAAGAACATGATTGTAGTGCGCAATCACAAAACGAATGGACATTATTATGAGAATCCAAGTTTGCCAAATTTCATGGATGAACTTTGATTATAAGATAAACGGTGGAATAAAAATCTTTTCTTACAAATCCAAAGCATTAATATCGTGTATCCTAATGTGGAGGACATGATTGTAGTGGGCAATCATAAAAAGAATGGAGATTATTATGAGAATCCAAGGAAAATTATGGAATAAAAAGGTTTTCTTGCAATTCCAAAGCATCAATATTGTGTACCCTAAAGGGGAGAACATGATTGTAGTGCCCAATCACAAAAAGAATGAAGATTATTATGAGAATCCAAGTTTGACACATTTTATAAATGAAATTTGATTATAAGAAAAATTGTGGAATAAAAAGCTTTTCTTGCAAATCTAAAGCATCAATATCATGTATCCCAATGAGGAGAACATGATTGAAGTGTGCAATCACAAAAAGAATGGAGATTATTATGAGAATCCCACTTTGACATATTTCACAGATAAACTATGATCTTAAGGAAATGATCGAATAAAAAGCTTTTCTTGCAAATCCAAGGCAAACCCCAATAAGTAGAACATGATTGTAGTGGGCAATCACAAAAAGAATGGAGATTACTATAAGAATCCCAGTTTGACACATTTCACAGATGAACTTTGATCATAAGGTAAATGGTGGAATGAAAAGCTTTTCCTACAAATCTAAAGCATCAATATCGTGTATCCTAAAGGGGAGAACATGATTGTGGTGCCCAATCACAAAAATGGAGATTATTATGAGAATCTTAGTTTTACACATTTCACAGATGAACTTTGATCTTAAGGAAATGATCAAATGAAAAGCTTTTCTTGCAAATCCAAAGCATTAATATCGTGTATCCTAATGTGAAGAACATGATTGTAGTGCGCAATCACAAAAAGAATGAAGATTATTATGAGAATCTAAGTTTGCCACATTTCACGAATGAACTTTGATTATAAGGTAAACGGTGGAATAAAAATCTTTTCTTACAAATCCAAAGCATCAATATCGTGTATCCTAAAGGGGAGAACATGATTGTAGTGCCCAATCATAAAAAGAATGGAGATTATTATGAGAATCCATGTTTGACACATTTTATAGATGAAATTTGATTATAAGGAAAATTGTGGAATAAAAAGCTTTTCTTGCAAATCTAAAGCATCAATATCATGTATCCCAACATGGAGAACATGATTGAAGTGTGCAATCACAAAAAGAATGGAGATTATTATGAGAATCCGACTTTGACACATTTCACAGATGAACTATGATCTTAAGGAAATGATCGAATAAAAAGCTTTTCTTGCAAATCCAAAGCAACAATATCTTGTATCCCAATGAGTAGAACATGATTGTAGTGGGCAATCACAAAAAGAATGGAGATTACTATGAGAATCCCAGTTTGACACATTTCACAGATGAACTTTGATCATAAGGTAAATGGTAGAATGAAAAGCTTTTCTTGCAAATCTAAAGCATCAATATCGTGTATCCTAAAGGGGAGAAAATGATTGTAATGCCCAATCACAAAAATGGAGATTATTATGAGAATCTAAGTTTTACACATTTCTCAAATGAACTTTGATCTTAAGGAAATGATTGAATAAAAAGCTTCTCTTGCAAATCCAAAGCATTAATATCGTGTATCCTAATGTGAAGAACATGATTGTAGTGCACAATCACAAAAAGAATGGAGATTATTATGAGAATCCAAGTTTGCCACATTTCACAGATGAACTTTGATTATAAGGTAAAGGGTGGAATAAAAATCTTTTCATACAAATCCAAAGCATTAATATCGTGTATCCTAATGTGGAGGACATGATTGTAGTCCGCAATCACAAAAAGAATGGAGATTATTATGAGAATCCAAGGAAAATTATGGAATAAAAAGCTTTTCTTGCAAATCCAAAGCATCAATATCGTGTATCCTAAAGGGGAGTACATGATTGTAGTGCCCAATCACAAAAAGAATGGGATTATTATGAGAATTCAAGTTTGACACATTTCGCAAATGAACTTTGATCTTAAGGAAATGATCGAATGAAAAGCTTTTCTTACAAATCCAAAGCATTAATATCGTGTATCCCAATGTGAAGAACATGATTGTAGTGCACAATCACAAAAAGAATGGAGATTATTATGAGAACCAAAGTTTGACACATTTCACGAATGAACTTTGATCATAAGGAAAATTATGGAATGAAAAGCTTTTCAAGCAAATCCAAAGCATCAATATCGTGTATTCTAATGTGGAGAACATGATTGTAGCGCCCAAACATAAAAATGATGAAGATTATTATGAGAATCCAAGTTTGACTCATTTCATGGTTAAACTTTTATTATAAGGAAAATAGTAGAATGAAAAGCTTTTCTTGCAAATCCAAACCATTAATGTCGTGCATCCCAATGTGGAAGACATGATTGTAGTGCCCAATCACAAAAAGAACATAGATTATTACAAGAATCCAAGTTTGACTCATTTGATGGACAAGCATTGATTATAAGGAAAATTATGAAAAGAAAAGGTTTTCTTGAAAATCTAAAGCATCAATATCATGTGTCCAATAAAGGGAATATGAATGTAGTGCCCACAACAAAAGGAATGGATATTGTTGTGAGTATCCAAGTTTGCATCATTTCGTGGATGAACATTGATTATAAGGAAAATGGTGGAATGAAAAGCTTTTCCTGCAAATCCAAAGCAATAATATTGTGTATCCCTATGTGGAGAATGTGATTGCAGCGCGCAATCACAAAAAGAGTGGGGATTATTATGGGAATCCAAGTTTGACACATTTCAAGATGAACTCTGATTATAAGGAAAATAGTGGAATGAAAAGCTTTTCTTATAAATCCAAAGCATTAATATCGAGTATCCTAATGCAGAGAACACGATTGTAGTGTCCAATCGTAAAAAGAGATGAGATTATTATGAGAATCCAAGTTTGACATATTTCATGGATGAACTTCGATTATAAGGAAAATGGTGGAATGAAAAGCTTTTCTTTCTAATCCAAAGCATCAATGTCATATATCCCAATGTGGAGAACATGATTGTAGTGTGCAATCACAAAAATAATGGAGCTTATTATGAGAATCAAAGTTTGACACATTTCACATATGAACTTTGATTATGAGGAAAATGGTGGAATGAAAAGCTTTTCTTGCAAATCTAAAGCATCAATATCGTGTATCCTAATGTGAAGAACATGATTGTAGTGCCTAATCACAAAAAAAATGTAGATTATTACGAGAATCCAAGTTTGAATCATTAGTGGACAAACTTTGATTATAGGGAAAATGGCGGAAAGAAAAACTTTTCTTGAAAATCCAAAGCATCAATTTCATGTATCCACTGTGGAGAACATGGTTGTAGTGCCTAATCACATAAAGAATAGAGATTTTAATGAGAATCCAAGTTTGACACATTTCACAGATGAACTTTGATTATAAGTTACATGGTGGAATGAAAAGCTCTTATTGCAAATCCAAAGCATCAATATCATGTATCCTAAGGTGGAGAATGTGATTGTAATGTGCAATCACGAAAAGAATAGGGATTATTATGAGAATCCAAGTTTTACACATTTCCTAGATGAACTCTAATTATAAGGAAAATAGTGGAATGAAAAGCTTTTCGTATAGCTCCAAAGCATTAACATCGAGTATCACAATGCGGAGAACATGATTATAGTGCCCAATCATAAAAAGGGTGGAGATTATTATGAGAATCCAAGTCTGACTTATTTCACAGATGAACAATGAGGAAAATGGTGGAATGAAAAGCTTTTCTTACAAATCCAAAGCTTCAATATCATGTAACCCAATGTGGAGAACATGATTGTATCGCGCAATCGCAAAAAGATTAGAGATTATTATGATAATCCAAGTTTTGACAC
>JAQSVH010070305.1:0-33191 GCA_029448705.1 Adansonia digitata | reverse complement strand
AAAACATTGCCTTCCAAAGCATATAATATTCAAGTCTCTAAAAGATTGATAATCCACTACTAGGAGATTCCTTGAATAATAATTCAATATGTCACAAATTTAAGTAAAGGGTTTAACATAAGAAAGCTTTAATTGGTCTAAAAGGTTTTCATAAAAATGCAATATATGGCTTACTTTCCGAGGCTCTCGAATGAATCATCCTTTATGAAACATGGATTCTTTAAGGATCAAACGATATTGATATTCTCATAAAAATCCCTCTATCAATAACCCAGTTAGCATTAAGATTGGTTGTGATAAGATCAGAGTTAAGGATCAATTTAGAAGGGTAAAAAGATCTAACTTCTCAAGTTAGTCCTTACAAATAAGAGTCGATACCATAAGATATTTAGGGACTTTTAGGTGTCCTTATATTTCTTTCTTCTTAACAACATCTCGATAATCCCATGAATGGTAATGAAAATTCTCATTTTTTGCTCTAAACTACCCATATCCAGGTTTTTACCTTAGATCTCAATTATTTTTTTTATTTTTTTTCATGTTCTCTCTTTTATTTTTATTTTATTTTATTTATTTATTTATTTTACGTATCATGCTCTTAAAATACTTAAAATCTATCCAAACAACAATTTCCTAAAGAATGGGCTTAACAATAATTTTCTATTTTTATTTTTTTCTTTTTTATTCTATTGTCTTTTTTTTTATGTAAGGAATCTTGACTTTACCATAATTTATTAGGCCTTTTCTAGAAATGTAGAATAGGGTATCCATCTTCATATTTTCCCCAAAGTGATTTTCTCTTTCCATGCCTTCCAATGTGAAGGGCGATCCTTTATCAAGGTTTGGAGAAAAATATAATTCATTAGGCTCAAAATAGGTAAGCAAGGGAAACCATTTTTATAATTGAGTAAGGATAGTAAAAGATTGCCATATGTCATCTTAAGCACAACTACGTAAGCTAAAAAGTCATCTTTTGAGAAATAGTTTTCTAGCAATCTTAAACATCCTAATCACATAATTTTGCATTCTATTTCATTTTTTTCTTTTTTTTCCCTTTCTTCAAATTTTTGTTTTTCCATGCCCTAAAATTCACTTTTTGGTTTTCCTTTTTCTCTCCACATTTATTGGCATGTCTCTTTTTTCGATTCATCACTAATGAGGAAATATAGGATACCAAGATCAAAGTTTACTTAAGGCATCCTATGTTTGAATGATAAGAGATTTTTAGCTTTCCATAATTTAAAAAGAATATAGCTCAAAAGGATAAATACTTAGGTCTATTCAAAGTGGTATGAAAGAAAGAAACTCAAATGGTTTTCTAATAGCAACAAGTTATGTTATTTACCCATCATGCCCCGAATGCAAACTAGTTTTCAAAATTAATGATCAAGAGGTTCACTTTTCGAAGGATAGAAGAAAGGTAAATTTTAGCACAATCTGACTCTAAATTACCATAGTTTTAGGATCTTTACTAGAATATTTGATCAATTTGATTTCCAAATGAATCCATAAATCATAAAAAAAATTTCTATCACTCCTAACCTAGGTCGAGGCATTCACCTTTTTGGTTGTTTCAAAGCAATCATGGCTGGTGAAATTTAAAGGCAATTCCCTAAAGTTAAGGGTCTCTTAAGCAATCATAATGTTCATGAAAAGTCTAGAAAATCAATGTAGAAGATAAATTCATTCCTATTAACAAACATCAATATTCTTGAGACTTTATATTATTGCACTTACTAAATAACTCTCTTTCTTAGAAAACAATTTATCATTTTCATCAAAATTTCTAAATTATACCCACTCCAGTTTATGCTACCAAACATTTCAAATAATGCATGCTTTATAGAAAAGATGTCAATCCAGAAACAAAGATTTTAATATAAGGTGTTGCTACAATGAATACCATTACCAATATCATTTCCCTTCTTAATTATAAAGATTTCTTCACAACAAACCCTGAGCCCAAACCATTAATGTTCAAGCCTACTCTTTCCCATAAAAAATCAACAAGTTGTTTAAACCTTTAAGCTTTAGCATTAAATATTGCTTAAACTTTGTCATTAAATGCCTTGCAATTTTCTATAGAATGCCTTTCTATGTGGTACTCATAAGTAACATTGGGATCATACCATCCTGAGTAAGAGCCTGAGTAAGAGGCTTTTGTAAGCCTTACAAGGATAAGGGAAATCAACCGATTTTGGATAAGCAAATGAAAGAGCCTTGTATAGGACATTAGTAAAGAATGATACACTTTTACCCTTTTTCTCTTACATTTTTAGAATAGTCTAAATTGTTCTTTGAGCTATTGCATATATTAGTCGATCAAGGCAAACTAGCTTATGACAATAGCCTTGGGTCATAAAGATAGACCTGTTGAGGCTAGTGATGAAAAAAGTGTTAGGAATGAGGTAAACTAGTGAAGATACCTTCTTATACCACATATAATCCTTCTTTTTCCTTACTTCCACTAATAAGGATTGCCATGTATTCATTGAAAACAATTTTTTTTTACCTTAATACTGCATGACTATTCATAATCCTTTTAATTTTTATTCCTTATTCAATTTTTCTTACAATAAAGACTATATTTCTAAACTTCGAGGAGCCATTTCTAACTAATCTATTGCAAAATAGAGGTGGGAGAGTGTCTACTAACAAGTATTCAGCTCCCTATTAGTGAGGGATGGTTGGACTTATGAAGCCATTTTTCTTTATCTATAGGCATACTCTTTATAGCTTTTATCCGTATCTTTCTTTTTATTCTGAATAGTCTACCGATTAAGCATGAATTCTAACATATGCTTGTATTGCTTTAGAAATGCCTTAGAAAAATCTTTTCATGTGCACACCTAGCCCTTTTCTAATCAAGAATACCATCCATACACTACACCAATCAAACTTTCTTAGAAGAAATTAATGCACAACTTTTCATCGCTTACATACTCAACTATCTTATGGCAGTAAGCAATCGAGTGAGTTCTTAAGCGCCTCGATCCATCATACTTTTCAAACTCTAAAATCTTAAATCTAGGTGGTATGACCAGCTCAGGGACTAATAAAAATTCCTTTGCACACATTTCTCTTTTTTTAGTCTCAAAGGCTTGGATCCTTTTTTCATACATTTCATACAACCTAAAATATTATATATTCTTTAACGAATTTGCTGTTAATGTCCTTAGATTTAGTGTTTTAATAGGATTTGGAAGACATTCCTTTTGAGTTTTAGTTAATTTCAAAAACCCTAAGTTAATGGTTTGCTTTGTGTAGGGCATCTATTTGCAGCATTTTCCCCTTTTCTTATTTGCCAAATCATTATCTACAACAATTGTCTTATCTAGTTCTAGACTTATTCCAACTCAACCAAGCATTCTAATTTTCTTCCATCTTAAAAGTTTTCAACCTTATCTTTCCTTTAAAAAAAATAACTTGAATAAATCTCCCTTAATAACCACGGGCCTCACTAATACTTATCTTAATTCTTTTTTCTAAAAATTTTACCAAAATCTTCTAACTTTTGTGGGCATTTAGGGATATGTTATGCATGCATAAAGGTATGGGATGCAACTATCAGAAATGATAATATATGACATGATGGATAAGGTCTAGGTGCAAACATATGGGAAACCATTATAAAGGAAACCCAAAATCTAAATTATTTAAAAACATCTTTTGATTCTTACATTTCCTTATATTTATTAACATTCATAAAGTATAAACCTATACTTACTAGAATACAAATGATCACCAAAATTGGCATTACAAACATTTTTGTAACATAAAATTCAAATAATCTAGGAGTTTTTAAAGAACTATCTTCAGATTCTGGCATTTATTTCCTATAGTAATTAGATTTTTTCCCTTCAATGTTTAACAATTTGACCTTGAAAAAGTTTTCCACTTTGTATTTTAGATGAAAACAATTCTTAGTTGAGTTACCTCAACCACCAGAATGATAATCAAACCACCCATTCAGGTACAGAGATTTTAGTGATTTTGCTAGTATAAAGTTACTCTAAACAACGAAACATGTCAGTGTACGTCATAAGAGTTAAATGGATCATGTGCTTTTCTCCTTTCCTTTCTGACTTCCTAAAAAAAGACTATTTAGAAATATGTTAAGGAGAGCAAAAAACTTCCTTGTGACCCTGTTGAATCCCTATTTCCAGTTATAACAATATTTTATTTATAAAAATTCGTACCATGTCCTTGAATTCCAAGCAATCCTCAATAGAATGCCCCTCAATTCCATAATGATATTCACATCTTGCATCTAGATTATACCAATTAGAAAAAGAAAGCATCAATCTGACAACATAATTGTATGTTCAATTGTTCTTGACACTATTAACATTCATGATGTAAAACTCTAAGGTGTTTGTTCACTTTAGCTTGGTTTAATTTTTTGGACCGATTTTAGCCATTAACATAATAGCAAAAGCAAATTGAAATAAAAAATAAATATAAACTCGTATCAACAGGTTGATAAATATCTTGAGTGATGAAGTTCGTTAAACACAACTTAAGACTTAGACTCAAAAAATAAAGTGAGCAAAGGCTAAAAGCATTTTGCAATTGTCCCTAAATTATGGGTTCTTTAAGACTTTTAGGTATGGTTAATTGAATTTGGCTCCTATGGCTCATTATATGCATGTTTAAGATGACCTTTAACGTATGAAATCCCTAAATTATTCCCTATGCCTAGTAAGGATAGTTGGGGCACCCCAAACCTAGGCCCATTGTAGGCTTGGCAGAACAGGTTGATTTGGGTGAGAACATTGCTCATGTTTATATGGATGAATCATAAAAATAAGATTAATGCACCTCGAGGGCTTTGGTTGGCCAAAGAAATTATTAATTACATTATCAATTAATAACCTACTATATCTTAAAATTGGTCTTATATCTCTCCTTGCAAGGTACTCAGCAGAGAGTCTAATGCATATGATAATGGAGTGTGTGCCAAGAAAGCTCCAAACTTGGATCTTACTTCATCATCTGAGATATATATTAATCAGTTTGCTTATTTTTATAAGCAATCGCAGCATCAAAAATTTTTTATTTAAGCATTATAACATGGTTAGTGCACATAACAACATCATAATAATCAATCAATCAATCAAATAATCACAACGATAAATATTAATGGGATTATAATTGAACAGTGACTAAAATCAAGAAAAATTAAAACTCAGATAACATTGACCAGTCTGAGGCGTAACTCTCTAGACTCACTAATGGAGCCACCAAAAAGCTATCATAATATATCAATATATGAACCTCAATGTATCATAATAGATAACATTTTGAATAATCATAGGGCCCGAGCCAATTAGACAAATTGCTTGTCTAAACTTATCATACCTATAGACACTTAATTTTGTCGGGGCTTTTTCTATAATAGTCTAAAAATATCTAAGACCAAGAACTTAGCAGCTGTATAATGGGGTTAAACTTCCTTCAGGTAAACTAAACATTTTCAAGACATTTTTAATCCTATTAAAATGGTCGCAGGTGCGTATGACAAAAAAAGTGCCATTTCGAAGGCCAATCTCCGATAAAAACAAAAAATTAGCTTTTAATTTATTCTTTTTTAAATTTAAAATTTACTTTTGTTGATGTTATCGGTCAAATTTCCCATTTTAGGAATTTGTCAAGAATTTTGTGAAATTTGGGAAGTTGACCATCGTATAATTTTATTGGTAATCTTTGTAGTATTAATGCCAATATGCACTCCAAAAAATAAAAAATATTCAAGAGAAAATATGTATTGACATTTTAGACATGAGGTATTAACTGAAAAATTTATCAATTAATTTTGAATATTTCACTGTACCACGAGTTTTTATCCTTATTATTTTTACCAACTAACATTTTGAAAAATGTATTGAATTCAACTCATGTTTCTAAAGTTGGATTTATTTTTGGAATTTTATCATTTCCAAAATATAGAGTTTTCTATTTTGTAAATTTTTTTAATTTTTTGAGTTCATGATTTTTCAAATTCTTTAAATATTTTCCTTAAATTCATCCTAAATCGGCTTTTGAAAATTTAATTTATTTTATGAGTTTTGTATTTTTTTAAATAATAATTTTCTTCCATAAAGGTTTTTCTCATAAAATTTTATGAGTTTGGGATTTGTAATTGTCTTTTTCTTGCACATAAAACTTTTAAAAATCTTTTCTATAATTGAATAATTGGAATTTTTAAAAGAAAATTTTATAATTTTTATTTTTATTATTTTGGGCCAAATTTCTTTAATAGGCTTAAAATTGGCAAATTTTGTTAATAGACCCAATAAGCTCATTTGTTTCTCAACGAGCCCAATAAGAATTCCAAGCCCATTTTTTATTTTCCATCAAGCTCACTTCATTCTCTACAAGCCCAACAAGCCCATTCCTTGATTATTCCAACAAGGCCCAAATACGAACATTTAATTTTACAATAAAGCCCAATATTTTTCCCTCTTCAAAATTTTTATTAATTCTTGTGTATCCAAAATTTTCATATGAATATTTAATTGGGCTTTTATATGTTTAAATTTGTAAATAAATTTATTAATTTATAACTTTTATTTTCTTTCCAATTCATTTTTATATTATGACTCTTTTTTTTCATTTTTTTCATTCTTAAAATTTTTATTTTTATTTTAATTATAAAATTTTTATATTTAGTTAAATGAACTAGTTTATTTGGAATGTAATTTTTCCTTAACTAATTTAATTACATTTTAACTATATATTAAATTAATATTATCTTAATAATCATTAATCCTAACCTTAGACCACATGAATCACCCCTTTAGACTTTTGACGAAGGATATAAAAAGAAAAAATTAACTAATTTAAATCTTATCAAAACTAAAAAAATCTTAACAGTAAAAAAATTAATTAACAAAAAAATAAAAAATAATTCTTTCTTAGCTGAAGCTCCCTCTTATAAATAGGGAAAGGATGTTTTCATGTAAATGCTTTAGCATCGCATAAGGAAAAACACTAGCAAACATTAGAACTTATTAGGTTTTTAATCTTTTTAAAGTAATTTTTTTTGTAAAAAATTTTATTTTTGTTCATCTCATGCTTGATTATTCCTTTTAGGAAGCTTTGTAAATCAATTGAATCCTAAACCCTAAAACTAAGAAAAAATTAATTAAGGGTCAAGATAAAAAAAGGGTTTTTACATGTAGCATCCACCACTCTAAATTTATCTACTCTTTCTATGGCCCTTGGTTTCTTCTTTATGACTTGTAACTGCAGCTATTCATTTTCAGCATGCTTAGATGCTTCTGTCATAAACTTATCTAACTCAACATACTCATCAAGGTCAGGGACTAAAGGATTCATCAAATTAGATCACAGATTTAACCCCTTATCCATAATTATCCATGGCATTGAAACTCTAGGATATCTATGCATCATAGGAGTTATTCCACCATTGGGCATAGTTTGAGACACTTGAACTGAAGGCACCATGTTTTCTACCCTTGCACCATTCAGAGACTCATTAGATTATCACTTTGGATCAACTTCTCTAGCTTGAGAACCTAAGGCTTCTACTTGTTCTTTCTCTTTGGTTGTGATTGCTAATGTCATCAATTCCATGATCTTAGCTAGCTGTAACCTTAATTCCTCTTGACCCTTCATTATCCATTCCTGAGCTTTCTCCACCTTTTTTGTTCTAGCTGTAAATTTATTTTTCATATTTTATTACGGGATCAAGTATTGTATCTCCTCTGAGTTGACACCTTTTAAAACTTTCCTTGTCATAATATTTTCCTTAAAAAATATACCAAATTTAGAATCCCGTATTGTGATTATCATGCATGCTATGGCATGAATGCAAGTTCACCACACAAAAAGAATGAGTTAGTATGAATGCGATGACATGAATAATATGCAAACATATCAAAGGCATTGGCTAAGGTAATAGCTCTAATATGAGATCACCTTTAAAGTCTAAGTTAACCACTGATTCTCGATATAGTTCACTAGCCAATCTTTCCTAAAAAACTTGATAATTGGTGAGAATAACTCGGTACGTATTTGAATATCAGCTTTTTCCATATTTTTAGAAACAACTATGGATCCGTATTTGTAACAATGATATAAACTCGAGAAATTTGCTCTTCGGTTTCTTCTTGCAGAAGTTCAAGGACTCTATCCTCTCAGCTAAAATCATAATAATTGGGTTGATACTGTACCTCAATTGATCAAAGAAATCAAGCATAGCTATATTAATGTACCCCAAAGTCATAGGAAATACCACCAATCCATAAACAACCCATGCCAAGATATCTCTTTTTTTTTTTGAGTCTGAGCAAACATCTATCAAATCTCATAGCCTATCCATAATATACAATCAATTTAATGTACACCCATTTTGAAATGGCATGCTTGATACGCAACAAGGTGGTGTACTCCTTAATTGCCAAAATCTTATCCTCTTTATTGAAAGTGAAGCACTGATATCTTAAATTCCAAACTGTGCCACCGCTCGAAGCAACTACTTATCTATCTTAACCCAAACCAATAATGTTATATCTTCATACTTCTGGGTGAGCAGATCTTTCTTAATACTATCCCACTAATCCCATATAGCTCATAAATCTAACAAGTCATTCCATTAAAACTCAATGTTGACTAAGATTGAAAATACTAAGACATAGTTGACTTTCATAGGATCGCTATGTCACTTTTGAATCTCTTCTGACCAATCCTTCATTAGAAGTGCTTCTCTTCTACCAAGACCATACATTCCCCCATATCGGATGACTCTTTAGATGGACATTTTCTATTTATACCAATAGCCTTTGGATGCACTAATGATGATGCTAAAATACATGCAAAACAAATAAATAAGGTAACCAAAATCATGAATTAGTCACATAGAAAATAATTTAAATATTTTGAATGGTCTCTAAAATTTTAATCCTAGACTTTCTATCCTTTTAGAAACAAAAGGACACATTTATGTTGGTATTAAGGTATGTACCCCATAATCAGACTATAAAAACTAGCCCTATAATACATGGTCCTAACTTAAGGCATGATTCCCTTAAGGACATTTTTCTTGAAACTAAGCTATCATAATGCTTGTAGTGTCACATTAGCATCAATCCAACTGTGTAATGGTACGTTCAACTATTCTTGACACTATAACATTCATGATGCAAAACTTCGAGGTGTTTGTGCACCTCAAATCAATTTTATTTTCCTAATAGATTTTAGCCATCAACCTGAGAGCTAAATGCGACTTATAATTAATTGTAAATATAGACTTGTATTGACGAGGTGATAAATACCTCAAGTGATAAAGTTTATTTGACACCACTGGAGATTCAGACTTCGAAAAAAATGAGAAAATGTTAGAAGTGTTTCCTGATTATGCATAAACTTTAGGTTTTTCTAGACTTTTGGGTATGGTTAACTGCATTTGACTCCTACAGCTTATTATATCTTATTCAAGATAACCTCTAACGCGTGTGGTCCCAAATCATTCCCCCTACTCCATAAGGACAGCCAAGGCACCCTGAACCTAGGCTAATCACAGGCCTAGTAGAATAGGCTCAATTTACAAGTACACTGCTCATGTTTGTACGAGCAAATCACAAAAACAAGAGCAATGTGCCTCAAAAGCTTTGGCCTACCATTAGATTGTTAATCATGCAATCAGTTAATAACCTTATATTTTATAAAAAAGGTCCTATATCTCTCCCTATACGGTATTAGGTTGAAAGTCTAATACATATGTTAGTATAGAGTGTGCTAGGAAAGCTCCAAAACTAGATCTCATTTTATCATCCGAGATATATATATCAATAATTTTGCTTATTTTTATAAGCAAGCATAACGTTGTATTTTTATTTAAAGCACTGCAACATGGTTAGTGCACATAACAATATCATAATAATCAATCAATCAAACAATCATAATAATTAATATTAAGGGGATTATTTGAACGTCGACTAAAATTAAGAAAAATCAAAACTCATATAACATGTAATTAGTTTGAGGCCTAACTTTTTAAATTCCCTGATAGAATCACCAAAACATTGTCCTAGTATATCAAGAAATGAACCATAATTTTTTAGAGTAGACAAAATTTTGAATCATTGTAGGGCCTTAACTATGCAGCTAAATCGATCATTTAAACCTCTCATACCGAAATACGAAATTGATTGGGTTAAGGAGTCGCCATCAATCTATTTTAGTTATAGGTATGATTGGTCACCTGTTAAAACCATTTATTAGAGAGTTATGAAACTCTAAAGGAATGATTTTATGATCTGCATATACCAGAGATTTATAAAGTTGGGCTCTAAAGTCACTTACACCATAAATAAGGACTCGATCCCTCCGTCATGCCCATTACTTGGTACCAACTAATCACACATATTTGAATTTATTTTACCTTGGTTTCAATCAAAGATATTCAATCATAATCCTCTTCTTTTCTTCATTAAAATCAAACAAATATCAACAAAAAATGTATTGTAGAAGTCCTATCAAGACTAGCTTAAATTTATAGTTGTTTCGAAGAAAAATCATTTAAAATTTCTATAAAAACACTTGACTCCAAGAATGCTCACTAAATAACTCCATTTTTAGTATTTTTTTACCAGTTTTGACTCTATTTAAAAAAATTACAAAAATAGCACATTTGGACTAAATTGAGGAAAATCGTAATTTTAAAAAAATCAAACGATTAACTTCTTTTATTCGAATTTGAAAACTTTAGCATGAGTCACTAAAGACCTTCTATAGGACACAACTAGACCTATTGACACACTAAACATGACTTTTGGAATCAATTATGAGGCTTTTGAAAACCTTAAAATAGTGGACACTAAATCAAAAGAGAACCAAAACAACAATAAATCATACATTTCCATCTTTTTGAATTTATTTTGGATTATTCCTACCATATAATATCAGTAACCTATATTTTATGACTATTGATTCAATACACTTCAACCTAAAAATATTCAAAACATACTAAAAAATCATTTTGGTTGTCATGTAAATTTTTTAATTAGACACTACTGCATTGCATAGCCAGTCCAACTAGCTTGCTTCTAAATTATCTTCTTGAATCATTTAAATACCTATTGGATAAGCCATACATGCTTAGAAAGCTTATTCATTCTATTTTTATCTAAAAATATGATAAAGATTCACAAAAATGATTATCCTTATAAAAAATAGTTTATAATACTTATTAGGCATTGAACCAAAGCCATGTTAATAGCTTGTGTTCCAAGATTTTATTGTATTCATTTGACTCTAAAATTAAATGTTTCAATAGCCTATGATACAGCCCAATCAATGAAGATTATGGAAAATAGTAATAAACATTAATAAGGCCTATAATCTAATCATAATATATCTTTTCTGTTAGACTATAGTGCAGGACTGCAATAGTAGCTCTGATTTAACTTATGATCATGCAACCTTTTGTTAGATTTTTAAAACATGTTTTTGGACATTCATACGTCCAGCAACAAAGCAAAACAGACTCTAAAAATGTTATACATGAGGAATGAACAAAGATTCCTAAGTGCTAAGACCTAGAAAAAGTTTTTTGACATGACGATATACATCAAAGTCATGCAAATGTCATCGATTCAATCACTTTTGTTCAGTATTATTTAGTCATGAGAATGTCATTAATTCTATCAATTTTATTCAGTATTATTTATTCATAGTAAGTGAATGACATAGCAATGCCACATACTTAAGTGCTAAAACTAGCAACCAAGGTGACACCAAACCACACAATTTGACTCAGCTATATGACTCCTAATGACTTACATTAAAACCTTCCAAGATTATACTCAAAACAACCATAGGTAAACACTTAAAAATATTTTTATTTTGCTCCAAGTTAGCTTTAATTCAAACTATTTTATTTAATTTCCCTAAGTTACTCATTAAAGAGCTTATGAAACAACACCAAACCTTGATTCACATATTAATTAAGTGATCCAATCCCTTGGGGGTTTTTTTAAGAAAACAAGGTCTTACACATCTTAAACATCTTAATATGCATTGTATCAAACACATAGAACACTAGTCTATGATTCTAATAGATAATCATCCAAAAAATATATTATAACTACAAAATTCAACATGGCCAAATCTACCAAAAGTAATCATGCTCATCTAATTAGCTCTTATCAAATTCTCACCATTTAACAATCAAGCACAAGAAAACAAGCTTCAGTTCAATTCAATCAACATGCTTAACAATCAAAACATGCTTTCAATCATTTAAGCTCAACAATTAAACAAGTAAGCTTCTAAATTCACTCAATTAAGCATAAATTACAGCCTACCCAAGTTCAACTTAGCCTAAATCATCAAGATTTCACCAATTAAGCATCAATTATGTCAAGCCCACTCAAGTTCACATATAATTCACCATAGCTGAACCTAGCAAGAGTTTTTTGAGCTTGTTCAAATGGCTCTCTTAATTTAAGAACCTAATTCATCATTTTTGACTCGATTTAAGTTTTAATCAATTAGCTTTTAGTTCAAATCAGCTCACACTAGCTCAAATTGGCAAGATCATACAAGATTAAATCTATTAAGCTCAATATCAACCGAATCTAAGCTAGCCAAACCAAGCTTCTTCATCTTCATCATGTTTGAATGCCTTATTAGGCAAGGAAAATTATGATTTCATCGTTTAAACTTCAAGATTTCAACTCAATATCATCAAATCCTATCTCAATTAAACTTAAGTTATCAAATTCCTAAGAAACTAGGTTGATCGAAACACAGATAAAGAAGTTCTACCTTGTTTAAACCTAGATTTAATTCTTTAAACATAATTTCAAGTTATATTTCAACAATTAATCATGTAATCATCCTTAGAATAATAAGAAAACAAGTAAATCATAGCTCAAATCAAGATATAAGCATAAGTTCATTAAGAAACTATTGGCCAAACATTACAGAATGCAAGATCATCATAGCTGAATCATCAATCAAGCATAAAAACGATGAAATAATCATCAAAACATGCTAATTAACTTAAAATCAAAGAGAAAAGTTAGAGATTATAATTAATCATCGCTCATAAAAATGATGAGAGCTTGAGAGAAAAAGAAAATTTTATATTTTCTTAAGCTTGCCAAGTGATTAAAAGTTATGAAATCATGGCTAATTACCTTTATTTATAGGCCTCTAAGTTGGTAATTTAAGCTTTAATCACCCTCAGGTGCTCTTAGCTTAATCATTAACCATCTATCTAATTTTAAGGGAAATTACATTATTACCATTAATAAAAGATTAGCAAAATTGGCACATTATGCACATGTTGCATTTGATCAAGATTAATTCTTACACTAGTCTTGTACAACTTTTTATTCCATTCAATTGATTATGATTTATCTATATAAAAGTGCAATTAAATGTTTTTTCCTATAGTAAAAATGTGTCATAATGAGTTTCTCTGAAAATCTAAAATTTTTTATCCCGTACTTCACAACTTGAACCTCAATAATTCTCGATTTTCTAAATTCCTGAGGTCCTCTGATCACCTAGTTTTGATTACACCTTCTTGACCTAAAGTCCATGTTCAATTTCATTTTAGTGTAATCAATTTTAAAATTTAAGTTGTAGAACTCTTACAATTTCAAAATCTAACTATAGGCTAAAATTTTGACTTTACAATTAACTTTTGCTACTATGTTGACTTTTGATTTGAACTTATAAAATGAATCTCTTTGTCACTTAAGTGACCTTAATAATCATTCTAATTATTTTAAGAGAAATATATCAATCAACTTTTGAAATTCTCAGATTTTTAGGATCTAGGTCTTAGTTTATCAAAATTCAACACCGAACCCTTCAATCAGACAACTAAGCTTAAATGCCTTATTGCATTAAACTAAGTTCATCAAAACAAACCAAAACCTCAGTGGGACCTTTCTATCATTTATAAATCATCCAAGAAGATCTAGAACTAGAAAAATCTACGCGACCTTTAAAATTTAGTGAAAGTTAATTAGAGGCATTGACAAAATAAGGTGCCTACAAACATTAAAAAATAACACTTTGCTAGTGCTTGGCCACTAAAAAAGCTTAAAACCTTTTAGCTCAAGCATATCACCTAAGCTTAATCTTATAATAATTAAGCTTTTAAATTACAACTTAAAGTAAAAATGGCAAAAAATTAAATAAATTAATGAGAACATTAAAGAGAACAATTTTGCTCATGCTTGGCCACTAAAAAGATTTGAAAACCATTTGCTCAAGCAAATCATCTAAGGTTAAGATTAGGATCATCAAGTTCTTACATTACAACTTAAAGTAAATATTGCAACAAATTAAATAAATTAACAAGAATTTTAAAAAGAAAAATTATGCTCATGCTTTACCACTTAAAACGGTTTAAAAAGCTTTACCTCAAGCAACCTAAGCCTAAGCTTAGGATCACTAAGTTTTTAAATTACAACTTAAATTAAATATTGCAACAGATTAAATAAGTTAACAAGAACTTTAAAGAGAACATTTTTGTCATGCTAAGCTACTTAAATGGCTTAAAACAAATCACCATAGTAAAGACCTAGAATGAAGCTTTTTAATGTAAAAAAAATTACAAAAATAAATAAATAAAATTATTTGGAAAGTAAGTAAATAACAAGAACTTAAAGACAATAAAAATAGAATAGAGATAAAGAAAAGATGAATATGAGAAAAAAATAAAACAAAGTACTAATCTACCTTGAAAAAGGTTTACAAGAGTTTTTTTTTCTTTTTTTTTCCTTAAGCTTTCAAATGGTGTTCCATGGCGGAAAAGGTAGTTTTCAGGCTTTGTTGAATCTCTTTACTTAGTCATTTTACTTATTTTTTTCATTTTCCTATTAAAAGAATGTATATTTGGTTTGTGTCCCACACCTTGTCATGTAATTGTGTAAGCGATCTAACGACCATTTTTTTGATTGACAATTCATTTATTTATTTTTATTTTAGGTTGGAAAAATATCATATACTTTGAAAAGTCAATGGTTGCCAACATGTTTGAAAAGTCTAGAATGAATCCAATTATTGGTAACATGTTTGAAAATTCAAACTATATTCTAAATGGTTAGGAAAATATTTAAAAAGTCAATTTTGATTTAATTTGGTTGGAAAAAGTCCACTTGTAAATCCTACATGTAAAATTTCTAGTTGGAAAATTCTTTATGTGATTTTAAGTTAAAAATTTTATAGTCGTATGTAGAAGTTCAATTTAAAAATTCATATTGGCAAGATTCAATTGGAAATTCTATATGTGGGAATTTAGTTAAAAATTCCAAAGGTGGAGAGTTAATTAAAAATTTCACACGTGAAAATTAAAACTTTACATGCAAAGATTTACTTTAAAAATCTATAAAAAAAATCCCATATTAGGCAATCCAAAAAATTCATATATGAAGAATTTAATTGAAAATTCTAAAGCTTAATTAAAAATTAAAAAAATTCTATGTGTAAAGTTTTTTCTAAAGAAAAATTTACTTAAAAATTCTATGTGCGGGAGGTTTAATAAAGATTAAAAATTCCATATGTAAGAAGTTTAAATTCTATATCAATGTATGAGAGTTTAATTAAGTATTTAAAAAATATATACTTAAAAATTTTAATTAAAAATCTTTGTCACCACCTGCCTACCTTTAAAACTTCAGACAATTTGAAGGGCTTAACGTGCAAGACTTAAAAATGTACAATAGTGGTGGTGGTTGAGCCTTTGAGTTATCCCATGATCAGGTTTGGATTAGGCATATTAGTGTGAAAAAGAGAGAGACCGTTGGGTGAATTGCTCATCCAACTAGTCTCGAATGGGCACTATGAAATGGCTATAAACTTAGAGTTGCCACCGATCATCTCAGGCTAGGCAGGATCAGATGCCTATTGAAAACAATATTCTAAGTTACTGACTTGAAACATTGGTATCAAGATCTACAAAGTCCAGAGATTTGTTTTTTGGGTTTGGGAGTTACACGTGGGAAAGGATTAACACTTCTACGACACTCGAAATCGATACCTATTAACTATGTCTCATTTTGGTTTCGACTTAAATAGTTCCATGTGGTCATTATTTAGATATAATCCCCTTTAATGCATGAACTTTTTTGGAAAATTTAAATCTGGGTTTTGAGAGATAATTTGACATCACCTATGTGTTGTGGAGGTAATGATAAGCATAAGGATTTTTTTTCTGAAAATAATTTTTGGATTAAATGTGTAAAAGTTTAGATATTTCATATTAGGCTTTAGGGAGATAGCAATAAAGAACTGCCTTGTAAATTTTATTGGAAAACAAATTTTAAATATTAATGCATGGTAGTCCTACAAAAAGGAAACGTGTATATCATAAGCAACAATCGCAAACAAAAGAATGTAAAAAAAGGACAATTAGAATGTATCTCATTATTGTCTTCGATTATTAAAGGATAATCAAAATGACAATTTAGAGATGGGTTTGGATTCGGTGGTAATTTTAGGGACGAAAAAAGGTTTTAATCAAAACAATCCGGGACATCTGAAAAAGAGAAAATTTTTGGATTTTAAGGTAAAAATAGGGTTGGAATATCCTTTCGAAGAGGCAGGGTTGAAGTATTCTCAAAGATAAAGTTATGAAAATAATTACGAATGAAGAGAAAATTTAAGTTTTATTTTAACGAAAAACAAGGTTTGAGTATCCCCTTGGAGGAGTAAGGTTGGAGTATTCCCAAAGACAAAAAATTTTGATGATTTAAGAAAATAATTAGGATCTGAAATAAATTCGAGAGAGAAAATTTAAGTTTTTTAGTGAAAAACAAGGTTGGAGCATTCTTTCGAAGTAATAGGGTTGGAGTATCCCCAAAAATGCAAATTTTTTATGTCTTTCAAGAAAACGTTTTTCTATAAATGGATTTTGAAAATAAAAAATTGAGGATTTGTATAAAATATATATTTGTTTTAAGCCTTGATTCAAGCCTTAAAGGTTTATAAAATAGGAATCAGATACATTTCGACATGTTCGAATGCCTTTATAAAGGCATTTTAAAAATTAGGTTAAAATAGGGGACATCATCACATCATCTCCTTTCCTGAATTTATTTAGGGTGCATCCGAAGGTTTCATGGGGTAAATGAGGTACCATTGGAAAGTTAACTTGATGAGGACTAATATAAAAATATTTAAAAATCATAGAAAATCATTTTCTAGGCAAAATTAATTCTTGGAGTTGGGCTTGTTTCAACACTGGCAGTAATTGCAAGGGAAAAGGCGTGATGGACTTTGAAAAATCATTTCGGTTTCATTTGGAATAGTTGGATCATGAACAATACCTTTTCAAAAAGGAAATTTCGTAAACCTTTTAGGAATCATATTTTAATATTTTAGAAAATCATCTAATGGGCCAAAATGGCCAAAAGAAAATATAGCACATTGGTTTTAGTGGTTCTAGACAGCAAAGGTTCAAAAAATCATAACTCCTTTATCGAAAGTGATCTAAGGGCAAAAAAGACACAATTAGAAAGGAATTTCGATGCCCTTTAACGAAAAACTACCTAACAATTTTAGAAAAATCATTCATGACTCAAAAATAATTTTTCAAGCTTGAACTATGGTGCTGCTAGAGAAAAAACATGGGAGTTATTCATTTCTTTTAGGTTTTTCCAAGGATAGACTCAAATCGAGGACGTTCGAATGTTCGTGTCAGAGAAGAACAAGTAGCATAGATCATGAGTTCATTCCATAATCTTAAAGTATTTTGGGATGATGAAACAACCTATTGACCATATCATTAAAGAGGGTATAAGACTCAAGAGAAACGCTTAATACTTTAACAAAAGGAAACATCATTTTATTTCCACGAATCTAGACCTGGAAGGTGTAATTTATCCTAAGATTGGAGGACCAATTTAATCAAAACATTAAATCTATGTTAGTCACCATTATTTGAAGGTAGCATAGACTTAACTCGGGGGTCTTTTTTTTTAAATCAAATTTTTAGCAAACAAGCAAGCATGGAAACACACAAATCTAACATTTTGACATGAAAGAAATGACAAAAATATAAGTAGGTGATAGATAAGGCTAATGAAAATGATAACTCTATGAATCGCATCAAAATCATGTTATGGAAGATGACATAAACATATTTAAGCAGAGATCATGCTAGAATTTCAAGATAGCATTTTTATGCTATGAGACTCCTTAATATGCCAAAAAGTGCATGAACATACTCAATCCATGTTTTGAAAAACGTTCAAACATGTGTTAAACATATGAAAATAGATGAAACATGACAGAAAATGCATGAATAAGGGATTGTGTTGATGACAGAATGAAAGATAAGATATTTGGCCTACCATGCAACATCAAGGCATTAAGAGAACATCAATATCCTAAGACTACCATAAAGAAGGTAGCAATAATGCTTGGGAACCTTAAAAGGGCCATGGTAACATAAGGAGGTCACTAAGATGATGAAAATGTTGAAAAATTAGAGAATATCCAAAGTCAAGTGGGAAAATATACCAAAAGTTTTATGTTTCAACCTTTTTGTTGAGCTAGAACTTTGAACTCACCACTTTAGGGTTGAATACCTAGAGAATTATAAAAAAAAAGGGCTTGCTAGTTAGGTATGGAAAAAGAGGCTTTCTAGGGAATATGAATGAAATGGAAGATTTTGGAAGGACTTTTGGTGATGGCTTTAAAGGGCTTCGAGAATGGAAAAAAGTTTTTTGGTTTTTGGTGCTAGGGGAATATTGAGTGAATGTCTAGAAGTGAGTGTTTTTCTTACTAAGAATCTTTTTTGGTAAGGTTTCTATCGATTAAGTCTAAGGTTGGCTTATATAGCCATGTAACTATGAAGACAAAAGATACAAAAAGCAAGGGCATTTTAAAGTTATGATGTATGTACCTCATGCAAAGATCAAGTACTTTGCTCAACTACCATGCAAACCCATTGGTTCATTTAGCAAAAACAGTGGATCAAGGCCATTTTATGCAGTAAGCATTAAGAAAATTTAGCCTTACCCTTTGGCAAATTGCATAATGTCATGAAATATCCTTTGTTCTTAGCTATGTGGACCTCAAAATTTTGTTTAAATCCAATCATAAGCCCAAAGATAAAACCTTATATGAATTTTAATGATTTTTGGTGCAAGAAACATGTTTAGATCAGATTTTGCATCCATGGTGCAATAGGTAAAAAATGGCTTAAACTAGGTAAAAATAACTTCGTGTATGGGTACAAAACATTATGTATCGATAGACAAGGCAATTTTTACCCATGAGTATTAATACAATGAAGTACGTATCGATACCAAGAGTAAAAGATGTTTCTAGTCTCAAGACTTAAAGGCATATATCGATACTCCATAGATTTATATCAATACTCAAGCTTGTGCCTCGATACATTCTATCAAAAATCACAACCATTTTTATTATGAAGGTCTGTATCAATATAATCATAGTGGGTATCAACTCATCTTATTAAGTCTCGAGACCAAACCCCATGTATCAAAACTACGTATAAAAATTTAAATATTTGGTGACGTAAAGTGTCATATCAATACCTATGTGCCGGTATAACTTGCACGTGCCTATGGCTTCCTGAGTTAACTCACCTTGACTTGTGTACTCATCTGAATGTCTTTGATGACACCCTGAATATTGACCTTTGATGCTTTATTTTCATATTTTTCTTTAATACAAGTCATAGGCATTTTAAACCTCCTAAAAAAATTTTTTTGCTAGCACCGTGTCGATTAATAGTGCCTGATGATATGACACCTGGCAGTCATCTTAAGTTTTTTTTTTATTTTATGATTCTATCACCTTTCAATTGAGTCTTAGGATGCCAAAAGTTGGCCTGAACAAAATAAGATGTTCACAACTGCCTCTCTTTGGTTATTGCTATGTATTAAGAATAGGGCAAACACAAATAGACACCATTTTGTTCGAGTAAGATGATGGTTTTATATGCTTATAGAAACATAGAGAGCCATTTAATATTATGTCAAGATAGGTTGAATATATCTACAAAAGAAAAATTAATGAGTTTTATAAGGCTTAACCTCTATACTAGGTTGTTTCCTAAGATTAACCCCCAGACAGGTACCACCAACTTGTGTGAGCTTTGAGGTAAGAAATATCCTAGGTTTAACCACAGATAGGTGCAATCAACTTGTGTGGGCTTTGACTCGATAAGCATCTAGCTCTTTGTAGACAAATTTGCATAGAACAGATTTGGTGACATTGGCATAAGAAGCTGCACACCTATTTGGTGAGATAATAGATAGCAACAAAATGAAGCGATGCCCATTAAAAGCCTTAGGGTTAATAGGTCCAATCATGTGCATGCCCCATATAGAAAAAGGCTATGATGCTGTCATAACATATAGATATGTCACCAAGACATGGATTTTGTCTACGTAGATTTGGCATTTATGGTATTTTCAAATGTAGTTAACATAATCTTTTTCAAGGGTTAACCAATAATAGCTTGATCGCATGTCTTATTTTGCCATTTAGTGTCCATTAGCATGCGTATCGCAAATTTCTTAATGGATTTCTTTGAGAATTCTTTTGGCTTTGGAGGCATCTACACATTAGAGTAATACTTGATCCTAACCTTTCTTGTACAAAATTTTTTCATCTAAAATAAAGCTCATAGCTATTTTTTAGATGGTTTTCTTATTAGTTCGATGGTGTCTTTTGGGTATTGCTTATCCTTGATGTATTAAAAGATGTCATGACACCATGGTAGCCCATCCTTCTCTTTTTCAACATTCTGAAAATGTGCTAAGGCTAGATAGATACTCATCTGAATGGAAGCAACATCCGATTCTCAATTGACTTTAAACATGGGCGACTAAGTGGCCAAGGCATCAATAATTTGGTTTTCTTATTGAGGTAGATGTTGAAAGCTAATATCATCAAACTCCTTTTTAAGTTTCGAGATTAGATTCCAATAGCGGATTAGCTTAACATCATGTATTGGCCATTCTCCTTTCAGTTAATAAATGACAAGGGCTAAATCTTTAAATACTTGTAGTGTTTGAATGCCCCTTTTAGTGGCTGCTTAGAGTCCTATAATGCAGGCCTTATATTCATCTATATTGTTGTTGCAATCAAAGTTCAATCTTGTAGTGAAGGGATAGTGGTTTCCATCAGGCAAAATAAGAATTGCCCTAATTCCATCCCCTAGCATGTTTAAAGCTGCATCAAAGTGCATTTTCCAAGATGAGCCACACTCGACAGTGTTCTCTGCCTCAGATATGCATAGTAAGTCTTCATTAGGAAATTTAAATTCTACAAGTTGATAGTCATCATTGCTTGGCTTGTCAGATAGTCTGTTATTATGCTACCCTTGATGGCCTTTTGGTTCACATACATGATATTGTCCTCGAAAAGCAAGACTTACCATTTGGCTAATCTCCTTGACAAGGCAGGAGTGTCACACGTATACTTGATGGGATTGAGTTTGGTGATTAGCTATGTAGTGTAGTATAGCATTGTTGTTTTAACCCTAAGGCCATCCAAGCTAGAGCATAACGTAGCTTTTTTACAATTGAATAATTATTTTTATATTCTGTGAACTTCTTATTCAGGTAATAGATAGCCTATTCCTTCTTACCCGACTCCTTATGTTAACCCAATACATAGCCCATCGATTTATCAAAAACTGATAAGTGTAGGATTAGAGGTTTATTAGGCATTAGTGGTATAAGTATCGGAGGGTTCAAAAGGTAATGTTTGACTTTATCATAGACTTCTTGGCATTCTTCATACCATTCTCTAGGATTTTGTTTTTGAAATAGTTGAAAGATTAGATCGTATTTATTGATCAACCAAGATATGAATCAGGCTTTGAAGTTCAACCTTCCCAAGAAACTTCTACTTCTTTTTGAGTTCAAGGTGGTAGCCAGTTCTGTGTAGCCTTGACCTTGTTAGGATTTACTTTTATTCCTTTTTCGCTTACAATGAATCCCAATAGTTTGCTTAATGTGATGCCAAATATGCATTTGGTGGGAATTAACTTGAATTGATATTTACACAATCGTTTCAAGAGTTTTCATAGGTTGGCTACGTGTTCACTTACCTTTTACGATTTGGCAATCATATCATCCATGTAGACCTCTATTTTTTTGTGTATGTTGAGCAATGTTATCGTCACCCTCTGATAGGTTGCCTCGACATTCTTGAGCCCAAAAGGCATCACTAGCAGAAAGTGCCCCACATGGTCATGAAGATGGTGTTTTTAATGTCTTCAGCTACCATTTTGATTTGGTTATAACCCAAAAATCCATCCATGAAGGAAAATAGTGCATTTTTTTACAACGTTGTCTACTAAGGTGTTGATGTAAGGTAAAAGAAAATTATCTTTTAGGATGGCTTGTTTTAGGTCTTTATAGTCTACACACATCTGTACTTTACTATTCGTTTTTGGAACTAGGACTATGTTGGCTACCCACTCAGAATATTTGCCTATTTCAAGAAATTCTGCCTTAAATTGTTTCTTCACTTCTTCATTAATCTTTAGAAGTATTTCACGTTTATCCTTCTAAGTTCTTATTTGTACTTTTAAGGTTTGAAAGAAAGTTCGTAGAGCATAATGTTGGTGTCTAAATTGAGCATGTCCTGCTAGGACCAAGCAAACACGTCCCTATATTCTTGGAGAAAACTTATTAGTTCAACTCGAGTTAATGGTTTTATAGAGGTTTCAATTCTGGCTTCCTTTCAATCTTTTTCCATTCTAAGGTTTATGGTCTCAGTAGGTTCTTCATGAGGTAATATCTGTTTTTCTTCTTGTTCAATTAGCCTCAACAAGTCTGGAAGTATGGGTTTCTCTTAAGAATTCTCTTTAGACTCTACCTCATCAGCACAGATTAGTTGCTCAAAATTGATTTTTGAAGTTTTAGTATGAATATTCATGTCACGTTCATTGGGGTACCTAAAAATATGGAAAAGAACAATATAGGTGGAAAAGTATTGAGAGAAAGGTCTAAGAGTTGAGAAGAACTATGAACACAGAGGATGAAATGCATAATGCTTAATTATTTTCATTGATAATACTTAATAAAAGATGCTCATACAAAAGATCCAACAATGCTTTTGGGTGAAAGCATGTAGGTTTAGTTCATAGAATTACTTTGAAATAGACTTAAATAGTATAAGAATCTTAGTTTTAGTCTAAACACTTGGAATAAATCTTAGAGGGCACAGACTAGTTTCTAGGCCCATCGTTTGCATCCTTGGCTCATCAATTGCATGGATAAAGAAATCCCTAAATTCCTTGCTCAGTATAAGCATAATATTAGCAGAGGCCATATTCGTATGTCCTTCTAGACGAAAGCTTTCTTGAAGGGGTGGAAATACCATTGGTTTATATCTTATGTCCTATCCTGATAGATGGGCCATTCTTTTTTTATAGTTTTTCTGAGCTTGTTTTCTTTTCTACTATGCACTGAGCTAGAATCTTAACCCTTTGTTGTCGATCTGGTTAAAATTTTTAATGCTTCGACAATCCCTTTGGATTTATTTTTTGAGTCCCTTTCTAGCTTGAGCATGCTTGCCGATAGTTAACTTCAAACCAAGATAAGTGCTCTTCAATAGGTGAGACTCAACTTTTGGCAACCCTTCCTTAACATAAGTTGCATTAACAAAGTCAAAGGAATAGAAAGAGGATTTTAGGATACCTTCATCAAGTTCAACATATGGGGCATCAATTGAGGTAACGATAATGATATCTTCTTCTCCTTTGATATTGACAACTTTGTTCTCAATGATGAATTTCAACGTTTGGTGCAAAAATATGGAACTACCCCTGTAGAGTGAATCTAAAGCCTTCATAATAGGCATTTATACAATAGAGCAATGTCCATCGCATGGAAGTCAACCTCATAAGTACATGGATCAATTTGGAGTGGAATGGTAATGTTTCCCACAATATTTTTGCAACTTCCATCAAATGCTTGCCCAATTATATGACTATTTTGGATAGGAAATGCTTAAATGGAGAGCTTGTTCAAGCATGACATGACATTAGATTTATTGTCAACTCATTATCAATGAGCACCTTGGGCAACGTGGTGTCCTTGTAGTATATAGTGATGTCAAAGGTTTTGTAGCTTCCTCTTATTCCACGAAAGACTTCATCATCGCTAAAAGATAAGTAGTTATTGGCAGTGATGTTGCTTCTTAGGCAAACCAACTGACTTATAGAGATATCAAAAGGGACATAGGCCTCATTCCAAACCTTGAGAAGGGCATTTTTATGAGCTTTAGAGTTTTACAGTAGTGACAAAATAGTTGCTTGTTCAATTGATTGACGATGTTGTATTGACTATGCTTGATTAACTTAAGGAATTTTGTAGCTTCTTTCTCATTCACTGGCTCTTTGACAACCGTCAACTTTGAGTCTTTGGTTGTAAACTTTGATCCTTATTGAGTTTCACCTTTTGATGCTGCTGGGGCATAATATCTGCCACTCTGAGTTAGATGACTTACCTCTAAAATATTGATGTTTGCTGCTTGCTGACTAGATTCTCTGATGATTAAAGTTTTACTTTCATAGTTCCAAGGAACAATGCTATAGTCTTTATAAAGGAAAGGAGATAGGAGTTGAATTATCATTTTTTGTATAGGTTGAACAAGGTTAGCTTTGACTTTCAGTTGGTTGTTGAACAAGATCAATGGCCTTTCAATCCCATAAGGAAGAGCTCATTTCTTTTTCCATAGTGTTGATAGACGGTATTGCATTTACAGTGTTGGTATGCGAGCTGGCTTTTTAATGTAGAATTTGATGCTACCTTCATTCATCATCCTCTGAACCATAGCACTAAACTCTTTGTATGTTTAAAGAGTATGGTCATAAATGGTATGGAAATCACAGAAGTCATCAATTTTTCCTTTGTCTTTTTGGTCACATTAAACAATTTAGCTTGCATCAAGATTTGCTAGACCAAATTCATTGGTGTCCTGACCTCCTCTATGTTTTCTACAATCTCACAGCTCTCTTTAATAACCATTCTACTTAGATCTAATTTAGCATGAGTTTGAGATGAACTGGCTTCAGGCTAGATTTTGGTTGTTGAATAGCCTTCATTTTCCTTTTCCTTTGTCTTTGCATATATCTGTTCTATCTGATTCACTTTTTATAGCTTTATCAATCTTTCCATAGAGTACAACTACATCTTCGAAGCTCCTTGGAAAGCTATGTGCTACCTTCTCGTAATAAGAGGCTTGTAATGTGCCAATGAATCTAACAATCATCTTTTTTTCTATCATCAAGGGATGAATTTGGGCAGCCTTTTCCATTTATCTCAAAATCTACTGCTTGAAACTTTCATCAATTCTCTTTTCCATGCTCATGAGAGATAAATGACTTGAGAACCAGTCATTAATAAGCCCCTCCTCATCTATGGCATCAATAGATAGACCGATGCATTTATCCCACTTCTTACAATCTTAGACTGGTCCATCATCCTATAGACCATTTCTATGAATGATGGGGCAGTGTTACAGATCGTGCCCTTGATTGCAATAGCAGCAAGATGGCCCAACAATTTTTTTGCTTTAATTTTTTATGTCTGAAACTATTTTGGTTCTCATAAAAGCTTACTAGACCTTGCTCATCGGTGTTCTGACTTCTCTAATGTTTTTTGATCCAACAACGTTTCCCATCGATTATTGCATTCACTCTCGATTCTGCATGGTTAAGAAGTGGATTGGCTCAAACATTTGGTCTAGGCCTTTGTTCGACTTTGATCACACCATTTTCTAGCAAACCCTATACCTTTCTCTTAAATGAAGTGCAATCCTCAATAGAATAACCTTGTGCTCTAGTGTGGTACTATTTAGGCATTCTTATCGTACCACTTAGGATACAATAGTGATCTTGAATTTGTAAGTACCAGGGCCACTAGTTGACCTACTAATAAATGAGAGTAAATCTCTTTGTAGGAATAGGGGAGTGGCTCAAAGTGCTCACTTTCATGGGGCGCTTGTTGATTGTTTGGAGCTCTTACATTGTTCACATTGTGAGGTTCTGTGCCTTGAGTGTGTTTTGACTGGATTTGATGCAAAACTTATTATCAAGTGAACCCAATAGAATAAACTAGTTATGGTGCTGATAAGTAAGGGTTAAAACCAAGATTCAACATCATTGGGAGATACATAGCTTGGGTCGTTGCGGATTTTGATTAAACTTGCTATGACTTTATCTAACAACATTCACCTCCTTCTCCTTACCCTTATTTATTGGCTTTTTGAGCAACCCAAATGATTCTCCAATGGATAACTTGCCATTTTTGATTGCGTTATTGATCATTTCTCCCAATATAACTATATCAACAAAATTTTTCATGGCATTTCTCACTAGCTTTTCATAGTAGGGAGCTCGAAGGGTGCTGGGAAATATGACCTTCATTTCTTTTCTAGTAAAAAAGGGATGAACTTGAGCTACCTTCTCTTTCCACCTTTAAGCATACTATTGTCGCAACGTGGCCAGGGTATAAATTGTGACCAGCTTGACTTAAAATGGTGAATGTATCCATTGTTTCTATATAGATATCTATATATAATTATTTCCTTTTATTTCTAGTGGTCTATATCATGATTATTATTCTTTATTTTTCATACCAGGGGACAAGTTGTCGAGATGAATCGCTCACTCGACTTCTCTGAATAGTCAATATGAAATGATTATATTTTTTGGAGTCGCTTCAAATTTTTTTCACGAGGTGAGATCAGACACCTGTCGGAGTTTATATTTTAAGGATTATGAAACCCATAAAAACAAACTCCAAGGTCTATGCTCATACTAGAGATCGTTTGAAAGGGTCCAAGAGTTGATTACAATCACAAGTAAGGATTGACCTTTTCGTGATGCCAAGTAATCGGTACCTTATTAATATTTGATATTTAATTATAATTCCTGTAATATTTTATTAAACAAATTTATTATTTCAAGGAAAGTCATGTTTTATCAAATTTTCAAATCACAAAATTATTCGTAATCTCTCGAGGAACCAAGTGGACAATAATTCTCTATCGTATCCCTGTTTGAGAACCATGCTAAATACAAAAGGTTTATTTTTTTTCAAATAAAAAAACCCAACTTCCTATTTCAAAAGGGTATCTCGCTATTGAAATAATTTGTAAAATTTCTCACATATTCTAGTAGGAATCTTTCGTATTTATTTAATTAAGACACAGTGTCTTATTTATAAAAATAATTTTATTATTAAAAATATGGACTTTATAACCTAGAAATGACCTAATATGATGGGCTTATTCGTAATATGTACTTTCAACGTGAAAGTATCCTACCAAAAAAATTATCAAAATGCCTTTAGGGTATACTTTTGATGTGAAGGTATCCCAATAACCCTAATGAACCTTAAAATGATCTAGAAAGGCTATACTAATCCTAAAAATTTACCTTCGACATAAAAGCATCCTAATGAAAAATTATTGAAATGCCTCTAGGGTGTACCTTCGATGTGAAAGTATCCCGGTAGCCTTAATGGATCTTAAAATGATCTAGGAAGGCTAAAGTAATCTTAAAATATTCACCTTTTGTGTAAAAGTGTCTTGATAAGCAAAATTATCAAAATACGCCTAGGATATACCTTTAACGTGAAAGTATCTCTTTAACCCTAATGGACCTTAAAATGACCTTGGAAGGTTAAACCAATCTTAAAGTATTCACCTTCAGCAAAAAAACATCTTAGTGAAAAAAATTACCAAAATACCCTAAGGTATACCTTCGATGTAAAAGTATCTGGTAACCCTAATGGACCTTAAAATAACCTTAGAAGGCTAAACTAGTCCTAAAAATTCACGTTTAGCATAAAAACATCCTAATGAAAAAATTACCAAAATGCCTTTAGGATGTACTTCGATGTAAAAGTATCCCGATAGCCCTAACAAGCGCTAAAATGATGAGAACTGGATGAACCTATCCTAAATATGCACCTTTGGCATAAAAGCATCCCGGTTACTATCTAAGACTCAATTTTAAAAAAATTACCAAAATACCCTAGGGTATACCTTCGACGTGAAAGTATCACGGTGCCCTAACGGACACTAAAATGATGAAAAGTAGATGAATTTAGTCTAAATGGAAAAGCTAAAATTTTAAGTTTGAATTAAAATACAAAATTTGCAATCAAGCCCCTAAATTTTTGAAAATTACATTTCGTATCCTTTGGAAGATTAAACAAAAATAAAAAATTTTAAAAATTTCTATATCCCTATGGAAGGCCATAGAAATAATAGAAATCTTTAAAACTGGTAAAATATCCATTTTGCCCTCTAAATATGAAAATTTTCTATTTAGTCCCTAAACATCATAGAATTTTCATTTTAGTGCCTACATAATAAAAAAAACTAAAAAAAATCATAAAAATCACATGCAAACATATATGAAAAATACAATAAAAATACAACGAAGACTCAGCCAAACATTTTGGCCTTAAAAAAGTATATTTCTAGAATTTACAAAATGACCCTTAAACTTTGTCAAATTATGACCCCTATACAATAAAATATCATAAAACATCACAAAAAATATCAAACTAGCAAAGAATACAAAGGTTTGGCCAAACACTTTTGGCCATAAAGCATAATTTTTCAATTTTTGCAACTTAATCCCTAAACTTCCTGAAATTACAAAATGACCCCCTAAAGTGTTAAAAATGCCTAAATCATGTTTGTAAACACACAAAATCAATTTCCGTACAGCCATGAAGCTCTTGGGCAAGCAAGAATGGTTTTTAAAAAAATTCAATATTTTACAATTTAGTCCCTATGTTTATTAATATTGCAAAATAGCCTAAAATAAAAAAAAAACCACAAAATTATCACAAAAAATATGCATAAAATTATCATAAAAAATTCCAATCAGATTTGGCCAAAGTATAAATCATGAAATATATGCATACATTGATATAAAAAATGCATGAAAACAAGCATAAATAATTATTATTATGCTTAAATAAAAGTAAAATCATAAAATAAATATACTAATTACTAATCAACATATTAATCATCAAAATAACATAAAAAAGTAATTAAAACATCAACAAAAACACAACAAAACCAAAATCATAACAACACGAATAATATTCCCTATAAAAAAAGCAAGATTTAACTAAAAAAATCACAATAAATCAAAAAAATTCTATTTATCATGTTTAACCTTTCAACATGGATGAAAATCCATGAGCCTTAATATGATTTTGACTCACAAAAATGAAGAATCAAGAGTAAAATTCAACCAAAAAAGAAAAAGAGAAATTTGGTAAAAGATTCTACTTTGAAAGCTTGAAAAACATGAGAAAATTTAAGTAATTTAATTGATTTTTAAGGTTTCTGGCGTATGAAAGCCATTAACCTTTCATGAAGGCTTTTTCTCTTTGTTTTCTAGAGAGAGGATCGACCAAAAATGGTGAAGAAAAACCCCTTTTGCCATTGGCATTCCTAGAGTTTCGTAAAAAACTTTCTTTTTTTTTTAAAAAAAAAATTTATTAACTTTTGATTTGATTTTTTTATTGATTTAATTTCTTTTGGATGCATGACATCATTAAAGTCTAGAGAATTTTGGAAGATATTTGTATAATTTGTAAAATTATACTACAAAATTTAACGACAAAGACTAAATTATAAAAATTAAAAACTATGTATTCATAACAAAATTTCATATGTTCAATTTAATTTAATCTAATGATAAAAATAATTTTTATGTAGAAGAAAAAAAATTAAAAAATAGCAAACTCACAAAATTTTATGAGAAAAACCTTTACCGAAAAAATCATTTTATGTAAAAAAATTGTAAAATTCATAAAATAAAAATGAATTTTGAAAAACTAATTTAATGTTAATTAAATAATAGTATTTGAAGAATTTTAAATATTAGTAACTCAAAAAAATCCCATAGGAAAAATTTACGGAGTAAAAAACTTCGTATCTTAGTAACAAAAAAATTCTAAAACTCATAAAATAAATTGAATATTTCAAAACTGATTTACAGTGAATTAAATAATAATATTTGAATAATTTTCAAAATTACATACTAAGAAAAATCTTCTTGAAAAAAATTTTCAGAATAGAGAACTCCGTATCTCGAAAACAAGAAAAATTCTAAATATTGTAAAACTCCTAAAATGAAATAAATATCTCAAAACTAATTTAATATGAATCAAAAGACAATATTTAAAGAATTTTTTTAAAAAAAAATTATAAATTCAAGAAATCTTGCTAAAAAGTTTATAGAGTGGAAAACTCCATAGTTTGGAAATGGGGAAAATTCTAAAAGAAAATTTAAAACTTATAAAATAAAATAAATATTTCAAAATTGATTTAATATGATTAATAATTTTTGAAGAATTTAAGAAATTATAAATTCAAAAAAATTCCTTGAAAAAATTTACATGGTAGAAATTTTGTATTTAAAAATAGGGCAAATCCTAAAATTTATAAAAAAAAATAAAAGAAATTTTAAAAACTGATTTAATGGTGGTTAAATGTGAATATTTAAAGAATTTTGAAATTAACAACTCGAGAAAATTCCATTAAAAATTTTATAGATAACAAAATATTTGTATTTTGGGATCAAGAAAGTTTTGAAAAAATACATTTAAACTTATATAAAATGAACTGAGTAAAACATATTATTCAAAATATTAATTTACAAAATGATAAAGATGAAAATCCAAAATTAAAAATTTGAAATAATTTTATCTGAAAAAATTTCGTGCGTGTGATATTTGTGGTACTGTGAAAAATTCAAAATTAATTACTAAGATGGGCAACTTGATATCTTATGGTATAAAATGTGAATATAAATTTTTTTGAATATTTATGATTTTTCAAAGTGAGTATCAGTATAAATACTATACTAATATTAATAAAAATATACGATGGTCAATCTCCCCAAATTTATGAAAAATTCTCAAAAAATTCTTAAAAATAAAAAATTTGACTGTGATTATATCTGCAGAAGTAGATTTTCAAAAATTTAACAAGAAAATATTAAAAATAATTTTTCTTAAATATTCATCATGTATATCCAAAATTAGAGATCAAAATATAACTTTTTTATCACGTGAACTTACGATTATTTAAAGTGACTAAAAAGGTCTTGAAAATGTCTTATTCATCTGAAAAAAGTCACTCTTAATAAGGATGGCCATTAAGTTCTCGACCTCGGATATTCAAGATTATTGAAAAAGAGACCCGACAAAATTATGTGTCTGCAACTATCTAAAGCACTTAGGGGCTTCCTTTCCATATTTATAAGGGAGAGACGATCCAAAGTCCAATTAGATACATGCTTATATTGATCAAAAAAAGTGAGAGCAAGATCCGCCTATGTCTGAATTCTCATGAGATCAAGCCTTATGTACCATCGGATAGCTACCCTAGTCAGACGGTCCTGAAAGAAATGAATTAATAGTTTATTATTCTTTTCATACCCAGTTATTTCACGATAATACATGCAAAAGTGGGCAGTGGGGTCAAGAGTCCTATTGTACTTTTTGAAATTTGATACTTTGAATTTAGGCAAGATGATGAGACTAGAAACTAATCTCAATGATTTGGCATCCATGATCCCAAATTTGTCACTTCCTTCAAGCTTAAAGGCGCTTCTCTAGTTATTGATACTTGTTTAAGTCTTCATCAATTTTTGATGACCTTTTTTGCTTTTCTTGTTCCATTTGCTCATTGAGGTCTAGGATTATAGGCCCTGGTAATAAAGAGCCTACACCCTAAAATCCTTCAACTAGATAGGATGCTGCTGCAAGATTAATGTAGATGAATGGCTAAGTTAAAGGGATATTTGCTACCAAAAGTTATTGCCTATGCAATGCTCCTTCTCGAGCATTGGTGGCTTTAGTACCACCATTTAAGTTGCTTTCAAGATTGGTTTTTTTCCGTATTGACTATGCTTGTTTGCCATTTTTCCTTCAAAGCTTTGGACAATAACTTAGTTAATTCTATAATATGAGCTTAGAATTCTTCATTCCTACAGAGTGATTGCTCTTGAGACTCCCTATGCATGAGTTTAAGTCTATCAATGTAGGCTTGGTGATCATTCTTATGGCTTTTTTTACTATGAGTGTTATATTAACGACAAACTATAGATTCCATGGTTTAGAGCACCTTTATTTTAAATTATTACCGAATTAGGCTTTTATGATTTGTTGTGAATATGTTTGATGCAATGAAAGTGAATATGTAATTTTAAAGATAAATTAATATCAACATGAATGAAACAAACAATGAAAAAATTAAGTTAATCATACAAATATTGAAGGGAGAATTAGATAAAGGGGTGGCTCTACCAATAGCATATTTCATTAAAGCAACAAAATATCGCGATTATACATGATTACATCTAAAAATATCTGACGTAATTACATTGCTTGATCACATGTTCTAAGAAATACAACAATTCTTATTTATGGGCTTTGATGGGCAGAATATTATGTGTCAAGGATCATGCCACATCCATTATGTGTTTGGCTTCCAACTGGATCACTTAAATCTGCTTAGTGAGATGGAGATAGTGATCTTGATGGTTTTGGTGTACCTGATCAATTGTATATAGCCACTTTTGCTTTCGCTGTTCAAAGTCTTTTACTAGTTCATTGATTTGGTCTTGGCGAGCTTGTAGAGAATGCTCTGGATCCTAGACTCTAAGTCTCTAGTCATATTCTCAACATGGCCTACCCTCAAATCCTAGACCTAAGCTTTTAATTGTCCATTCTTCTTCTGATAGGTTGATACAAGGGCATGAGTTCTAACGAGCTTGTTAACCTTAAATTTAGTTTTGATATAACCAACAAACTTAAGTTAAATTAATTTTCGACCTTGTACTTATGTCTAAATTGAAAAAGACCCTTAAAAGTACTAAGGCAATTCATTGAGATGTGTTTGAGTCAACAAAAATGATTTTACAAACAAATTTTGAAGGCTAGTATTGATACTAAGAACATATTTATCGATACTATGCATAAAACCTTTAAATGTATTGATATAATGAACATGAATATCAATACATATTGCTGAGTATCGATATTGGGTCTTAGAGTATCGATATAAGGCTTGGCAGTAGCTCAAGTTACGATGAAACCCTTAAATGTATCGATACAAGTGTGTATGTATCGATACATGTTGATGAGTATCGATACTGACCCCATAAG
>JAQSVH010070196.1:0-33195 GCA_029448705.1 Adansonia digitata | reverse complement strand
GACAAAAAAACAATTCCTCTCTTACCAACCAAATTAATCTTTATAGATAAACCTTAATTTTTATGATTTTCATATAGAATTTTTATACAAAAATGCAACCAGGTAGTGTACAAAATAAATAAATAAATAAAAGCAACTGGATGAACATGTAACATCCAGAGAGAAGGAGACGGTCTTTAGAGGATATTAATCTTTTCACCAGTATGTATATATATATATATATAAATATATATTAGATGTCAGAGAATTTATCCATCCAAATTTCTAAACTCTTATCCTATTTAAAAATGTTTAGGCAAAATATTAAGCTAAAAATTTTTTTTAAAAAATTTCATTTAAAAAATGAATTAAGCTTTTACTTTGAGATTAAAATTTGAGTTTAACTCAACCTAACTCTTTTTTATTATATAATAATCATTAAAATATATATTCACATATTATGCAACATTTAATTCATATAAAGGATAAGTATAACATAGATTATTATGTATAGTCTATATAAAATGGAGAATATAAACTTACAAGATAGTTACCGTTGAAAAACAATTTGATTCAAAAGTAGGAGGGAGAATATAAAAAACACCCATTGGAATGAGAAGTTTTGTAAAAGGTTCTAATGGAAAATAATGATATTACAGAAGAAAATGAGAAAGATGAAAATTATCATAAAGGAAATGGTAAAGACTATTGCACCTTTAATGAAAAATTCTCAACCAACTCAAATCTTTTTCTTCCTATCAAACACAATGAATTGATCTCTCCAAGAAAGGAACTAACTCCTTAAGCTAAAATTTAGGCCTGATAATTTGTTTATCTATGTCATATTTATGGATCTTATCATGTCATAATTGTGTTTAAGATTTTTTTTATTTATATAAATTTTAATACATTAATAATTCATTGATATATATTTTGAGACATTTATTCATGTTGTGTTTTTTATTGCTTTATGCATGCCATTTTCAACTAATCGTGTCTAAAATTACCAAGTTTAGTAAAAATGCACAAATTTAAAATAGAGAACCAACCTTTTTAAGATAAGAACTGACTCTTTAGGCGAGGAATGCAGAAATTAAGAAAGAGAACCAACCCCTCCATAAAGGAAATGACTCCTTAAGCCAAAAATATCATTTTTATTCTATATATATAGGTATGCAATATCTACATATTGTTTTATTTGGAGCAACTGACTCTCCATGAAAAGAATAGACTTCTTAAGGCAGAAAATGTACAAATTAAGAAAGAAAATTAGCCCTTCCATGAAAGAAATTGACTTCTTAGGCCAAAGACAATCATTTTTACCATATGTACACATAGTTATGCTATATATACATAGGCTTTTTACTATATTTACGTATCGTTTTATTTGAAGGAACTGACCTCTCATGAAAAGAATTGACTCTTTAGGTCAAAAAATACACAAATTAAGAAAAATAACCACCCTTCTAAGAAAAGAATCAACTCCTTAGGCTAAAAATATCATTTTAACTATACGTACATATTGTTTTCTTCAAGGAACTAACCTTTTCATAGAGAGGTTAGTTCCTTGTTCATGTACATTTTGCTTACAAGATTCAAGGATCTATTCCTTTCATAGAGGGTTTGGTTCCATATTCATGTATTACATGATTAATTTTCTTACAAACTTCAAAGGTTGGGTTCCTTCACAGAGGGGTCGATTCCATGTCAATGTGCTACATGGTTAATTTTACGTACAACCTTAAGGGGTTAGTTCTTCCATACAAGAGTCTGTTCCTTCTTTCAAGCATTAGACTAAATTACCTAAATACAATCAAATAGTTATAGCATAAAAAAGGATCTATCTTTTAAGCCATTTAAAATACATAAATTTCTTTTTGTTCAATGACAATAAAACATCAAAAAACCGTCAACCTAAATACAACGAAGCATTAAAGAAAATAATTCATTCTAACTATCAAGGTAAAGGTTCATTTAAAGGACTATGACTAAACTTCAAAATAACTCTGAACAACTATATATGCTAAGGTTGCTATATAGTAACACAAAGCTTAAAAGCCTTAAACCATAAGAAATTATAGCTCTACAACGATATCTCGAAGCTTATCTATTATTTTCATCCTGAACATCGTACCTTCTTAAACTTGGCTTATATATTTGGTCACAAGTTCGTCATGGGTTTTTTCATACTTTTCTAAAAGTAAAGCTTGTTTGACATTAATTTCTTTATGGTTCATGGTAACCTTTGTACTTTTCTCCTTTAGTCCCATTTTAACTTATCCCAAATATGATATTTGTAAAATATAAGGCTCATCAATAGAATGGCATGTAATATACTGTATAACTAATTGCTATTAGTTATGTACATTTTTTATGTATTTTGAAAACAAGTAAGACTAATATGTATATATTGCCAAATGTAGTCTTAGGCCACTCCTAATGGCTAATGAATCATCATTTATAACGTCATATTTGTATGAATAAGGGAAATTAGTATGTATGCTACAAGACAAAAGATCGAGGTTATTTAGGGTCATATTTTAAGAACCTACATTCAAAGTAAATTATTACAACTTAAAAGAAGGGAAATATAGACAACCCTTAAAATAATAGTTTATGCATATCACGGAAATACTATGTACTTATCACAATGATAGTATGTACATATCAATGTAATAGTATGTACATATCACTATACTCGTATGCGCATGACAATAACAATAAGGGAACGAACCCCTTCACTAAAAGAGCTAACTCCTTCATTAAGAAAACCAACTCTTAGATTAAGAAAACCAACCCCTTCCCTAAAGGTGTATTTGGATGAGAAGTTTTAAAATTTTAGAGAACTTTAACTTTGTAGGATTTTAAAATTCATCAATTCAAAATATCATCATTTGTAGTTGCACTATTTAGATAAATATTTTTTAAAAAATTAAATATTAAAATTAATTTGATGAAATTAAAAATAATTAAAAATAATATTATTAAAAATAAAATAAGAAAATTAGATTAGCAAAAATGTATAGATATTCCTAATCATATAAAAATAAAAAATAAATTTTAAAATGGGTTTATTGTAGTTAAAATTGAAAAAAATAATCAAGTTATAAAAGAAAACATAATAAATGCTAATATCTAGTAAAAGGGAATTTAAGCCAAATAAAATTCATCATTCAAATTCCAAAAATTTTAAAAATTTTTATTTTTCTTTTACCAGAAAAGAAATTTTGTTTTAGAATTTCGAATGTCTATTTATAAATGAATTCCCTCATCAAATCCCTCATCAAATCACACGCTAAGATAATATATCCTTTCTCTAATAGAACAAACCCCTTCATGAAGAGAACCAACCCCTTCATGAAGAGAACCAACTCTTTCACTAAGGAGTTAACCTTTTCACTAAGGAAACCAATTCTTTTAGAAAAAAGTGCTATAATAGTATGCACATATCACAAATTAAACTCTAAACCTAGTCAATTACTACTGAATAATTTAAAACTACTCTAGAAAAACAAGTTTGCTAAGATAAACTTTGAAAAAGTAAGCACATGAATATGTATATAGAAGTATAAAAAAGTGTACATATAGGATAGCTATATTTACATTCAACAAAAAGATATTTACATTTTTATATTGTGACAAATTCAACTATAAACCTTAATTAGTAACTCCCAAATCCATTAAAACTACTTTACAATAAAAACTTCACTGAGAAGCTTTAAGAACAAGCCCATTTATATGTACATGAAAGAATAGCAATATGTACACAAGAAATTTATGTACATTTTATATTTTGACAAATTCAGACCTAAACCCAATCAATTACTCCTTAAATTATAATGTCATATATGTTACATATAATTATAACAGCATGTACATATCATAAATTCAAATCTAAAACCCCAATCAATTACTCCTTAGATAATTTAAAACCACTTTCAATAACAAGTTTACTTAGATCAACTTTAAGAAAGTAAGCCCACATATATTTTTGTAGAAGTATAATGTATGTACATAGAGGATAGCTATATATACATTCAACAAAAATATGTATACATTTTTATATTGTCACCTCATGCCACTGCCCATTTTTTGCTTACTTCGGATGATCCAAAATGGGAATGTGTTTGACTTAAAAAATATGGTATTTGGATAGAGCCTTTGAGTCATCCTTTGGTCGAGATTTGGATTAGGCATGATAATATATAGGGAAGGGATTGTCAGATGAATCGCTCATCCAACTAATCTTGGAAAGTTACCATGAAGTAACCATAAATTTGGAGTTGCCACCAACTATTTTGGGCTAGGCATGATCGAATGCTTATTGAAAATAATATCTCAATTGACACAACTTAAAACATTGATTTCAAGGTTTACTAGGTTCAGAGATTCGTTGGTTGGATTTGGGAGTTAGTTACGCGTGGGGAAGGATTAGCACCCCAATAAAACCTACAATCGGTACCTTAAAACTATATTTTACTTTGGTTTCGGTTAATCGATTCCATTTGGTTGTTATTTAGATATAATCCTCTTTTATGCATGAATTTTTTTGTGAAAATTGTAGATCTGGGTTTTGAAAGAAAATTATATCACCTATGCAATGCAAAGGTACGATGAACATAGGGATTTTTAACAAAAATAATTTTTGGATTAAATTCTAGAAGTTAAATATTCAGTGTTAGGCACTTGAAAGATATCGACATGGAACATTTCCTTATAATTTTTTTGAAAGCAATTTTAAATATGAATACATCATAGTTAGTATGAAAAGGAAACATGTTAGTAAGACGATAAAGGACAGAATAATTTCAAAAAAAAATCACAAACAAAAGAACATAAAAAGGAGGGATGATCAAAATGTATCTCCTAATTGCCTATGATTATGGAAGCATAACCAAAATGACAGTTTAGAGACATGTTTGGATTCAGTGGTAATTTAAAGGATGAAAAAAGTGTTAATTAGAACAATATGGGATATCTGAAAG
Source organism: Adansonia digitata (assembly GCA_029448705.1). NCBI lineage: Eukaryota > Viridiplantae > Streptophyta > Magnoliopsida > Malvales > Malvaceae > Adansonia > Adansonia digitata. Next base: position 28,231 of record JAQSVH010070196.1, on the reverse strand, counting down.
AGAGAAAATTTTTGGTTTTTTAAATAAAAATGGGGTTGAAGTATCCCTTTAAAAAGTTGGGGTTGGAATATCCCTAAGAATGAACATTTTTTGATGATTTAAGAAAATAATTAGGAATCTCAAATGAATTCAAGAGAGAAAATTCTAAATTTTTAGTGGAAAACATGGTTAGAGTATTCTTTCAGAGTGATAGGGTTGGGGTATCCTTGAAAATGAAAATTTTTTATGTTTAAAGAAAATAATTAGGAATCTCGAATAACTCTGAAAGAGAAAATTTGAGTTTTTAGTGAAAAATAGGGTTAGAGTATTCCCTCGGAGTGGTGGGGTTAAAGTATCCCCAAGAATAAAAATTTTTGATGTTTTAAGAAAATAATTAGGAATCTTGAATGAATTCAATTGAGAAAATTCAAGTCTTTTTAGTGGAAAATGTAGCTAGAGTATCCTCTCAGAGTGGTGGCATTAGAGTATCCCCAGAGATGAAAATTTCAATATTTTAAAAGAAAAGGATATTTAAAAAAAAAAAAGGTATTTTGAAAATAGAAAACAAAAGATTTATGCAAAATATATTTTCTTCTTAAGCCTTGATCCTAGCTTAAAGGGTTTGAGTAGTAGAGGAACCAATTCGGATATATTTCGAGACGTTCGAATATCTTTATAAAGATGTTTTAGAAATTAGGTTAATACAGGGGATAGCATCACATTGTCTCCCTTCTTAAATTTAGTCCACATTTATCTGAAGGCTTTAAAGAAGTAAATGAGGTATCGTTAGAAAGGCAACTTAACGAGAATTAATATAAAAATAATTCCAAAAATCCTACAAGATCACATTCTAGGCATAATTAATTTTTGAAATTAGGCCTGTCTTGACACTAGCAGCATGTATAGGGGAAAAAGATGTGATGGATTTTAAAAAATCATTCTGGACTCATTCGGAATCATTAAATCATAAACAATACCTTTTCAGAAATGAAATTTTGCAAACATTCTGGGAAAGATATTTAAAATATACAAAAAAATCACCTTATGGACCAAAACAGTCTAAACAGAATATAACATAGGGTTTTAGAGGTTTTATAGCAAAGGTTCAAAAATTTGTAATCCTTTCATTCGAAGTGATCCAAAGGTAAACAAGATATCATTGGAAAGGTATTTCAATTCCCTTAAAGGAAAAAATATCAAAAAATTCTAGAAAAATCACTTATTGTTTGAAAATAATTTTTCATCTTAAACTATAGTGCTGTTAGAGAAAAATTAGGGACTATTCAATTTTTTGGGTTTCTTAGGGGTCGAATTTGAGTTATAAACGTCCAAATGTCCATAACATAGGGAAAAGAATAACACAAGCATCATAAGTTCATTCCATACTCTTGGAGTAGTTTGGGACGATGAAACAACCCATTGACCATGCAACAGGAAGGTGTTAAACTCAAGATCAAGGCTTAATATATATTTTTTTATCAAATAAAAGATTTTATTTGAAAAATAGCATCTTTAAATTTATTTTATCATGAATCCAAGTTTGAAAATGTTTAATTTATCCTCAAGATTCAAGGTAGATTTTATGAAAACATTAAATCCATGCTATTCACCATCTATTAAAGTTAGCATGAATTTAACTTGGGGATTTTTTTAAATAAGATTTTTGCCAAACAAGCAAACATCTTGACAGATGTCATGAACAAAATACAACAAACACAAAATGAAGAGGGATAACACGTGCAAACACAAAAATGACATTTTGACATGGAAAGAATGATAAAAAATGCAAGGAGGTGACAAATAAGATGCATGGAAATTATTACTCTAAGAATGGCATACAAAATCATGCTCTGGAAGATGACATGAACATATTTAAGCAAAACAAAAACATGCTAGAATTTTCAAGATAGTATTTTTATGCCATAAGACTCTTTAAAATGTAAAAAAATTCATGGACATACTGAATACATGCTAGGAAGAACATCCAAGCATGTGAAAATGGGTGAAACATAACATAAAATGCATGAATAAAAGACTGCTTTGATGACAGAAAAAAAGAAAGATGTTTGGCCTACCAAGCAACATTAAGGCATCAAAATCATCAAATCCTAAAACTACCACAACCAAGGCAACAATAATGCATGAAAGTCCTAGTGGCCATGGCAGCATAAATGGTTCACTGAAATGGTAAAAGTGCTAGAAATGAAAAAAAAAATTAAGCTAGGTAAGAAAATATACCAAAAGCCTTATGCTTTAGCCTTTTCTATTGAACAACAACTTTGGACTCACTTTCTTTCTTTTTTGAGGTTGATGTACAAGGAAATGATGAAAAAAAAAAGGTCTTTTGGCTAGATGTTGATGGAAGAAAGTTTCAAGAGGAATGATGAATGGAACAAAAGGTCTTAGAAGTGCTTTTGGTGGTGATTTTAAAAAGTTACAAAAATGGAAGAAGGTTAAGGATGAAAGGTAATGAAATAATGTTTTTTCGAGTCTCTTTTTTTTTAAGGTTGCTTAAGGTTTTTTTTTTTTTTTTGAGATTGCTAGAAAAATGATTAAAGATGGTTGAGCCAACTTTGGCCTTCTTTTAAATTCAAGGTTTAGCCAATGCTTTTTGGAGATAAAGCAAGGGCATTTTTTATCTTTCATTCATGTATTAGGGGACAACACTAAGTACTATGCTGAATGGCTCTTATTTCCATTGGTTCCTTCATACAGCGTAATGGTGCAAAAAGGCTGGAATAGCCTGCAACTAGAGAAAAGCCAAGCATGCCCTTTAACAAATTATATATTTCATGATATCGTAGGCTATTTGGGCTTTAAAAATTTGTTTAAATGAAATCAAAAACCCATAGTTGAGGCTTGATATGAATTATGATGTTTTTTTATGCAAGAAACAAGTTTGAATTAGATTTTCAAAGGCTAAAAAATGGCTTGAGCTGGACAAAAATACTTTGATGTATCGATACAAAATATTTTCCATTGATACACAAGGTAACTTTTACCTATGAGTATCAATACAATGGGTCTTCAGACTCAAGAGGCCTCTGTCAATACATCATGTATTTGCATAGATACTTCTACTTGTGTATTGATACATTTTACCAAAAATCACAACTTTAGCTACTACCAAGGCCTGTATTAATACAAACACACTAAATATTGAGACTACACCTTAGGTATTGATACCAAACCCTCTTATATCGATACTACATGTGAAATTTTGAATTTTTAGTCATATGAAAGCTTTATATCAATACTTATGCACCAATGTGACTTGCATATACTTAGGCTTTTTAAATACCTCACCTTGGCCATAAATAGTGGAAAACTAACCTGTGCTCATCTGAATAACTTCATGACTCCCTTAATAGTGACCTTTAATCCTTTATTTTACATTTTTCTTTAATACGAACTTAAGCATTTCAAATCTTCCTAAAAAATTTTTTGCCTGGTGCCGTGTGGCCTAATAGTGCCTAGCAATATGACATTGAGTAGTCATCCCCCTTTTTTTTATTTTTTAATTCTATTATCTTTTAATTATGTCATAGGATTCCAAATATTGGCACGGACAAAATGAGATGTTTACAGCTGTCTCATTTTGGTTGTTGCTGAGTAATAAGAACAAGGCAAAGACAAACAGACACCATTTTGCTCGGGTAAGATGATGGTTCTGTATACTTGCATAAAAATAGAGATCTAGTTAGTATTATGTTGAGATAGGTAAAGTATATAGGCAATGATCCTAATAGATAAGAAAATTTTAATGAGTTTTATAGGGTTTGACCTTCTTACTAGATTTATGGTTTTTTGGATTTAACTGCTAGATAAGCACTAGCTAATGTGGGCTTTGACTCAATAGGCATCTGACTCTTTATGGACCATGGTAGGTAAGCGTCCTACTATTTAAGGATAGACTTGATAGGTATCTAGCTTATTGCGGATTAATATAGGTAAGCATCATGCTTTTTGAAAACTGAGGTAGGTCAATGTCCTGCTCTTTGAGGACTGAGGTAGGTAAGCATCTTGCTCTTTAAGGATTGAGGTAGGTATGTTTCTTGCTCTTTGAAGACCGAGGTAGGTAGGCATCCTGCTCTTTGAGAACTGAAGTAAATAGGTATATTCATATTTAAGGGCTGAGGTTGTAGACATCTAATTTTGTCCCAGCGCTCTTCCTTGTCAGTCTAAAAATATTCAAGCTATAAATTAGGCACTTTTCCACTATAAGTAAATTTTTTTTAAGGGGAATCTACATTTTCAAGACCTATTTAAATGTGCTTAAATGACCACAAGCGTAAGTGACAAAATTAATGCCATTTCAAGGGTCTTACAGAGTAAATCTCAAATAAAAAAGACAAATTCAAGGTAAAATAGTTAGCTCTTAACCTTATACTTGGAAAATTTTGAAATTTGTTTCTATAGATGTTATCACGGTCAAATTTCTCATTTTAAAAAATTTTTGTTAAAATTAGGAAGTTGACCACCATATATTTTTATTGATCCCTAAGTGGTATTCATGTCGATATGCAGTCCAAAAAATCAAGATTGTTCAAGGAAAAACTCATATTGGCATTCTATACAACACAGTGTCAAGGATAGACTTGACTCAATAGGCATCTGACTCTTTATGGACCATGGTAGGTAAGCGTCCTACTATTTAAGGATAGACTTGATAGGTATCTAGCTTATTGCGGATTAATATAGGTAAGCATCATGCTTTTTGAAAACTGAGGTAGGTCAATGTCCTGCTCTTTGAGGACTGAGGTAGGTAAGCATCCTGCTCTTTAAGGATTGAGGTAGGTAGGTTTCTTGCTCTTTGAAGACCGGGGTAGGTAGGCATCCTGCTTTTCAAGAACTGAAGTAAATAGGTATATTCATCTTTAAGGGCTGAGGTTGTAGACATCTAATTTTGTCCCAGCGCTCTTCCTTGTCTATCTAAAAATATTCAAGCTATAAAATTAGGCACTTTTCCACTGTAAGTAAATTTTCTTTAAGGGGAATCTACATTTTCAAGACCTATTTAAATGTGCTTAAATGACCACAAGCGTAAGTGACAAAATTAATGCCATTTCAAGGGTCTTACAGAGTAAATCTCAAATAAAAAAGACAAATTCAAGGTAAAATAGTTAGCTCTTAACCTTATACTTGGAAAATTTTGAAATTTGTTTCTATAGATGTTATCACGGTCAAATTTCTCATTTTAAAAAATTTTTTGTTAAAATTGGGAAGTTAACCACCATATATTTTTATTGATCCCTAAGTGGTATTCATGTCGATATGCAGTCCAAAAAATCAGGATTGTTCAAGGAAAAACTCATATTGGCATTCTAGACAACACGGTGTCAAGTTGTCCATTTTTTAATTAATTTTAAACTTTTCGCAGTACAACAAGTATCATACTTAAAAAAATTTTTGATAAAAATTGTTTTGAATTTTAAATTTCATCTTTAGTATTTTTATTTTTATAAAATTAATATTCTGATTAATATGATGGATAAAATTAATTTTTATAAAATTTGAACATATTTTTTTGAAATTTCCCCTTTCTAAAATATGAACTTTCCTTTATCTGTAAAATTTTTAGTGGGATTTTCTCAAATTTTAAACTTCAAAATTCTTTAAATATCTCCATTTAACCATCATTAAATCAGTTTTTCAAAATTCATTTTATTTTATAATTTTTGCATTTTCATTCAAAATTTTTTCGTTTCCAAAATATGAAGTTTTCTACTCAAAATTATTTTAGAAGACTTTTCTGAGTTTAAAATTTTTAAAATTCTTCAAATATTATTGTTTAAATCATATTAATTCAGTTTTGAAAAATTCATTTTATTTTATGAATTTTGCATTTTCTTTTTGAAATTTTCCTATTTTCAAAATATAGAGTTTTCTAGTTTATAAATTTTTTTAAGAAGATTTTTCTAGTTTATAAATTTTTTTAAGAAGATTTTTCTAGTTTTATAATTTTTAAAATTCTTCAATATTATTGTTCAATTCACATTAAATCAGTTTTGCAAAACTTATTTTATTTTATAAATTTCATATTCTCTTTTTGAAGTTTTTCTTATTTCTAAGGTACAAAGTTTTCTACTCTGTAATTTTTTTAGGAGATTTTTTCATGTTTGTAATTTTAAAAATTCTTTAAATATCTTCATTTAATTTATATTAAATCAAGCTTTCAAATTTTGTTTCATTTTATGAGTTTTGTATTTTTTTTGAATTTTCTCCATTTCCAAGATATGGAGTTTTTTACTCCATAAATTTTTTTAAGAGGATTTCACCTAGTTCAAAATTTTTAAAATTATTAAAATATCATTATTTAATTAATATTAAATCATTTTAAAAAAATTCAATTTATTTTATAAATTTTGAAATTTTTCTGTTAACGAGATATAAAGTTTTTTACTTCGTAATTTTCTTCGATGGGATTTTTTTGCATTTATTATTTTTAAAGTTCTTCAAATATTGTTGTTTAATTCATGTTAAATCAGTTTCTCAAAATTCAATTTATTTTATGAATTTTGTATTTTTTTGCATTTAACAACTTTTTTTCCAATATGGGTTCTTTCTCGTAAAATTTTACGAGTTGTTGATTTTAATCTTTTTTTTGAAAATTAAAATTGTTTTTGTTATTATATTAAATTAAATCAATCATATGAAATTTTATTTTAAATACATAATTTTTTATTTTTTTAATTTAATCCTTTTAATTAATTTTTACGGTATAATTTTGCAGATTATATAAATATCTTTCAAAATTCTCAAGACTTTGATCATGTCATGCATGGCATCATCCACTAGAAGACAAAAATCATTAATTTAAATCAAATCTTAATTAATAAAAATAAAAAAAATCTAAAGTAAAATAAAATAAAATAATTAAAGAAATAATAAAGAAATTAGTAGAACTTGGTGGGAGCTCTACCACCTTGCTGTCCTTCAACTCCTATAATAGGAGTTTGATTCTTTCATTTCAAGCTTTAGGCTTAGATAGTGAAAAAGAAGGAAAAAAACTAGAAAAAAATCGGGAAAGAAAAAAATTTGTTCGATTTTTAAGCTTTTAAGGTAACTTCTTGAACAAATATTTTTATTTTGTCTCTTTCATTCATTTTTAGTTGAAATATTGTTATTTTCATCTATATTTATTTTTGTGTTTTTTTCTTGATAATTTTCATATTGATTTATGTTGATTTACTTATTATTTATGTTGATTTTTTGCATATTTAACTTGGTAAAAATTATGACATGCAGATATTTTGATATTGATGCAAATATGTGATGAAAAATATTGTTTTTGGTTGAAATATAATGCTAGCTGAAAATATATAGACTTGTATTCAATTTATTTTTTTGACTTTTCTTGATATTTAGGACTACTTTGTAATGTTTAAAAGTTTTAAGGGCTAAAAAATAATTTTCCCAAATTTTTTAAAACATTGGAAGGTTGATTCTAAGCTTACCTAAATCTGATTTTGATGAATTTATGGTGGTTTTATTTTATTTGGCTTATTTTCTAATTATAAAAAACATAAAGTCTAAATTGCATAAAATTGCAAAGCTTTTTCTTCGGCCATTTAAGCTTGGTCAAACCTTGTATGACAACCTTAGAAGTGTTTTTATGGTTAGTTTAATATATTTGTATTTGTTTTATGGATTTTATACTATTTTGGGGCCATTTCATAATTTTTAAAACTTTAAGGACTAATTTGCAAAATGCAAAAAAATTGCTTTATGGCCGTAAGTGTTTGGCTGAATCATTTTCATGATTTTTTGTGTGGTTTTTGTGATTTTTCATGTTATGTTCTGTGTTAATTTATGATTTTTTATATAGAAACGCAATTGTAAAAATAAAAAAATTGTGTTTTAAGGCCATTCATGCCTGGTCAATTACTTGTGTATACTTGTGAAAGTGTTTCCATATTTATTTTGATGTGCATGAATATATTTTATGCATTTTTCACCATTTTGTGGTTATTTGTAATTTAAGAAAATTTAAAGATTTATTTGTAAAAATTACAAATTTCTTGTTCTGCCTCAGGTGGTTGGCCAAATTGAAATTGAATATTGATATGATTTTCATGATTTTTTGTGATAATTTTGTGTTTAATTATGATTTTATCCTTTATATAGACTAAATTGCAAATTAAAAAATATAGTCAGGATCATTTAGAAAACTTTTCATTTTAGAGTTAATATTTTTGACATTTTTGGAATATTTCTAACATTCCTATAGCCTTCCGTAAGGGTGTAGAAATTATTACAACCTTTCGTATTCTCTTGGTTTTCTATTAGGGTACGGAATGCAATTTGCAAAGTTCACAAACTTTTAGCAATTCGTGCATTTTAGGTCAACCTTAATACTTAAATTACCTATGGAGGGTATAGTTATCTTTTTCTATCATTTTCGAGTCCTCTAGGTTACTGAGATATGTATCGATTAAAGGTAAACCTTAGGGTTATTTTTGGTAATTTTTTAAAACTGAGTCCTATGTGATCACCTGCATACTTATAGGTTGAAAGTGTATAGTAGGACTATGTTCGTTTGTTCGTGATGCCATTTTGCCCTTTTTAAGTACTGGGATACCTTTAAGTCAAAGGTATACCATAAAGGCATTTTGGTAATTTTACCTAAAACTGAGTCTTAGATAGTAATCAAGATGTTTTTATGCCAAAGGTATATATTTAGGGTAGGTTTGTCATTTCATCATCGTATCAGTGTCCATTAGGGTGTTGGGATACTTTCACATCGAATGTATACCTTAGGGGTATTTTTGTAATTTGCATTAAAGCCAAGTTCTATGTGTTTACTGGGATACTTTCACATCAAAAGTACACATTATGAATAGGTTCGTCATATTAGATCGTGTTTAGGTCTTAGGATTAATGTTTTTAATAAAATCATATATATTTTTTTAAATTAAGGCAATGTCTCTTAATAAATTAAAACGTAAAATTCCTACTAGAATATGCGAAGGGTTCTACGGATTACTTTATTAATGAGGCACACTTCTCAAAATGAAAGTCAAAATTTTTTATTTTTTTAAAAATAAAACCTTTCGTATTCCACAGGTTTTCCAGCGAGCTATGAAAGAGAATGATAAAAATCATGTTCTCTTGGTTCTCGGAGAGGGTGTGGAAGAAATTTGGATTTCCAAAAGTATCAAACCTGAATTTCTCAGAATAAAAAAATTCTTTAATAAAATATTGTAGGAATTATAATTAAATATCAAATGTTGAAATTGAATAAAAATCAAATTTATGTTAACACACGATTAATAAGGTACTGATTATTGGGCATCACGAGAAGGTCGATCCTTACATGTGCTTGTGACCAATTGCTAGAAGCTTTTTATGTGATCTCTGGTATGGATGCAAACTTAGGAGCTTGTTTTTATGGGTTTCATAATCCTTAAAATATAAACTCCAATAGGTGTCCAATTTAACCTAGCCAAAAATAAGGTAGATGGTGACTCCAAAAAAATGGTTATTTCATAACGACTAATAAAATAAAATGATGATATATAGATATATATAGAAATAATTGGTACATTCACCATTTTAAGTCGAGCTGGTCAAAATCATATCTAGCCATGTTGTGACAATGTCTTGCTCTTTAAAGATTAAGATAAATAGGTGTCTTGCTCTTTGAGGACTGAGGTACGTAAGCATCTTGCTTTTTAAGGACTAAAAAGAAAAAGGCATCTCGTTCTTTAAAGACTAAAAATGGAAAAAGGTGTCCTAGCCTTTGAAGCCTAAAAAAAAAGGCATCATGCTCTTTGAGGACTAAAATGAAAAAAGGTGCCTTGCTCTTTAAGGATTGAAAAGAAAAAAAAGGTATCATGCTCTTTAAGGACTAAAGAAAGGAAAAAATGTCCTAGTTTTTTAAGAATAAAATAGAAAAAGGTGTCATGCTCTTTGAGGATTGAAAAGAAAAAATAATGTCCTACTCTAAAAAGGAAAAAAAGGATCTTACATTTTTAGGATTAAAAATAAAAAAATGGCATCTTGAATTTTGAGGACTAAAAAGATAAGATTTAGGTACCTTTTTTGAATAGATTTCTCAATTTACACACTTATAAGATGAAGATTCTTACGTAGAACTTTTGAAGGCTTTCTGAAAACATGAATTTGTAAATGAAATTTTGTTTAATTCTAACTTTTAAGAGTAGGATTTTGCACCTGAAGAATGTTAGTTATTGCATGAATAATGCATAGGGATGCAAATGCATGCTTAAGTGATGCAAAACTGATGATTTTAAAAATCTAATCTGGCAATCAATTATTTTATCCTTCTCGATCATCTGATCTTTTACAAGTTTGATAAGATGGCTTATTGTGCTGGGGTTTATCAATCTTGCCCTAGATTTCTAAAAGCTTTAAATGTTAAGGCCATTTTTTGAAAGGTACAGGAGTTTCATGATTGTGAAAGGGATAGACTTAAATTTAGATGGCTTATGTTTGGGAACTTTTGTTACACTGAGTTTGGTGAGTATAGAGGATTCCTTTTTGCTAATTATGTTTCAAAGAGTGTCTTTGGTGGTCTGGAGCAAATGCTTTGAACTTTGGTTGTTAGGATGGCAGTTTGGAAAGAAGTTTGGCCCTTTACCTTTATGATGGGGTTTATTGAGAAGAGGTTTTGAGCACATTTTTAGGGTATGGTGTACAAGGGTAAGATTCATCGTGGCCCCAAGAGTTCATTCTTGGTTTTTAAATATAAAACAAAATTCTTGCAAAGTTTCATCTTTCCAAGTAATGCTAGGAAATCCTGTTATCAGTTCTTTTCATTTATAAAGCATTACTAGTTAAATGATAAACATAATGAAACATGGGATGCAAGAGTTATAGAAGGACCTTGTAAGATATCAAGTGATTGTATTTCATTTAAAAGAAAGAAGGTAGAAATTATGACGAATTATGGTATCATAAAAGATTTTGAGATACAAAAGAGTTTAGAGGGATTTTCTTAGCCATTTAACCCCTGATACTGATGATATGAATCTTCCACGGTGTCCTTAGAAATTTTTCTCAAGCAATTAATCTTTTTAGGTGTTTAGCAACTTATAAGAAGATTTTTTATATTACCCCATGGTGGGATGATGCCTTTGAGGTTAGATAGTTTCCATTTTTAGGTGCAAGTAAGGATGAGTTTCAGTAAAGTAGGTTGGCATAGAATAAATGAATTAGGTTATAATTTGGTGTCTTGATCGAGGTTGTGAGTGTAGGATAAGTTGGTTTTAGTCTAGGCTGATGATAGTTTCGGCTTGATTTGATTTTGGTAAGAGAGAGTCTGGCCACTTAAGCCACCCTCTTAGGTTTTCAACTTAAGCTAGTTTATTTTCCTAGACACCCTTTTGGGTTTTCATCTAAGGTTTCTTCTTTCTTTTTATTATTGTTTTTTGTTTTGCTTTTCTTTTGAAGTAGAGGAAATATAAGGAGGATAGGACACCTTTTCGGGTCTTCATCCTGAGATCCCTTTAGGCATAGTATTTCTTAACAGAATCATAATTCACAAGATTATGTAAGTCGTTGTAGTCTATCTCTGATAAGATCAGGGCTTCTTTGAAAAATACATGCTTTACCATGCATGGCCTCACCTAATTTGAAGCCCATTTTCCCTAAGCATCTTTATGGATCGGGAGAATTTGTTTGAGTATTAAGTCACCTTCTTAAAAATGATGAGGATGGACCTTTTTGTGTTGGGCACTCATCGTGTGCGTTTGATATATCTGCCCATGATAGATGACTTTCATTTTTTTCCTCAATAAGATTGAGTTGCTCATAAAAGTTCTTGACCTATTCAGCCTTTGCAGGTTATGATTCCATCAGAACTCTGAGTGAGGGGATTTAAACCTTATTAGGTAGGATGGCCTTCATGTCATAGACCAAAGAGAATAAGGTACATCCATAGAAGTTCCTACTACCATACGATAAGCATGTAATGCAAAAGGCATCTTATCATGCCAATCTTTATAGGCCTCAAGCGTCTTTTCAACTATCTTTTTGATATTCTTATTGGCTACTTCAATTGCCTTATAGCGGTATTAGATGAAATTACAATTCTTAATCCCTAAATTGAAAGCAAACTACTTGAATCATTTTGTTTTTCAAGTTGCATGCATTATTTGTAATGATTTGCTCAAAAAGCCATATCTATAGATAATATTTCATTTTATAAGTTTGCATACAACAGACTTGGTGACATTGGCATATGAAGTTGCCTTTACCCACTTAGTGAAATAATTGATAGCAACCATAATAAAGTGGTGCCTAATAGAAGCTGTAGAGGTAATTGGTTCGATCATCATATCCCACATAGAAAAAGACCATGGATCTACCATGACATGCAGAGGTGTCATTGGGACATGGATTTTATCTACGTAGATTTGGCATTTGTGGCATTTCCAAGCATAGTCAATGCAATCATTTTCAAGAGCAAACTAATAGTAGCATGATCACATCATTCGATGTCCATTAACATTGTATAACAAATTCCTTCATGGATTTCTTCAAGAATTCTTTTGGCTTTAAAGGCATCCACGCATTGAAGTAGTACCTAATTCCAACTTTTCTCGTACAAAATTTTGCCATCCAAAATGAAGCTCACAGTTATCTTTCAATAGTTCTCTTATTATTTTTGGTAGCACATTTGGGGTATTGTTGATCTTTGATGTATTAAAGGATGTCATGATACCATGGTAATCTATCCCTCTCTTCTTTTACATTTTGACAATATGTTGGAATTATATAGATGCTCATCTCAATAGAAGCAACGTCCGATTCTCAATTAACTTTGGACATGGCAAACAAGGTGGCTAAGGTGTCAGCGATTTGGTTCTCTTTCTGAGGTAAATGTTGAAAGCTAATATCATTGAATTCTTTTCTAAGTTCTAAGATCAGTTTAGCATCATGCATTTGCCATTCTCTTTTTAATTGATAGATGACAAGGGCTGAATCTTTAAATACTTATAGTGTTTAGATACATTTTTCAATGGCTACTTGGAGTCGCGTGATGCAGGCCTCATATTTAGCTATATTGTTAGTGTAGTTAAAGTTCAATCTTACATTAAAGAGGTAGTTGTTTCCATCAAGCAAGATAAGAATTGCCTAGATTCCATGCCCTAATGGATTCGAAGCTCTATCAAAGTACATTTTCCAATATGGACTGCACTTGATAGGGTTCTTTGCCTTAAATATGCATATCAAGTCTTAGTTAAGAAATTCAAATTCTAAATGCTGATAGTCATCCATTGCTCGGCTTTCCAAAAAGTCTGTTATTGTGCTATCCCTGATGGCTCTCTAGTTCACATACACAATGTTGTACTCAGAAAGTAAGACTTGCCACCTAGGTAAGCTCTTTGATAATGTGGGAGCTTTACAAACATACTTGATGGGATCAAGTTTGGCGATTAGCCACGTCGTATGGTATAGCATATATTGCCTTAACCTCTGGGCTATCCAAGCTAGAGCACAACATAGCTTCACTATTACTGAATAATTATTTTCACATTTTTTGAACTTGCTCAAGTAGTAGATAGCTTGTTCCTTCTTACTTGACTCACCATGTTAACCTAATACACAACCTATTAACTTGTCAAAAACTAATAAGTACAGGATTAGAGGTCAACCTAGCACTAGTGGTACAAGTACCAAAAGGTTTGAAAGGTAAAAGTTTGACTTTATTAAAAGCTTCTTAGCATTCTTCATTCCATTCTCTGCGATTTTGTTTTTGATGTAGCCAAAAGATTAGTTCATATTTGTCAATCAACTGAGGTACAAATTGAGCTATGTATTTTAACATTTCTAAGAAACTTTTCAATTATTTTTGAGTTTGAGGTGCTAGCAGATTCTAACTGGCCTTGACCTAGTCCAGATTGACTTTTATTCCATTTCGGTTATAATAAAGCCTAAAAACTTGCTAGAGTTGGCCATATGTTCACTCTCTTCTGGTGACTTAACAATTGTATCATCCATATTAGACCTCTATTTTTTTATGCATGAGATCATCAAACAATATAACCATCACCCTTTAATAGGTTGCCCTAGTATTCTTAAGCCTAAAAGGTGTCACTTTATAGAAAAAAGTGGACATGGTCATGAAAGTGGTCTTTTCCATATCTTCAGCCACCATTTTAATTTGGTTTAATCCAAAAATCCATCCAAGAAAAAACATAGTGCACTTTTGGTACTGTTGCCTACTAAAGTGTCAATATGGGCAAAGGGAAATTGTCTTTTGGACTAGCTCCATTCAAATCCCCATAATCAAAACATATTCACACTTTGCCATCCTTTGCAGGAACTAAGACTATATTGGCTACCCATTTAGGGCATTTGCTACTTAAGAAATCTTGCTTTAAATTATTTTTTCACCTCTTTTTTGATCTTAAGAAGCATTTTAGGTTTCATCCTTCTAAGCTTTTGTTGTATGGGCTTACATCGAGTTTGAGGGGAAGTTTATGGACCCTTATTTTAATGTCTAATCCGGGCATGTCTTGGTAGGATAGGGTGAACACATCCCAATATTCTTGGAAGAGACTTATTAGCTTAGTTCGAGTTAATGGGCTTATGGAGGTTCCAATTTTGACCTCTTTCTGGTCTTTTTTTGTTCCACAGTTTATGGTTTTGGTTGGTTCTTCATGCAGCAATATCTTTTTTTCTTCTTGTTCAATTAGCCTTAGCAAGTCTGAAGGTACAAGATTCTCTTTAGAATTCTCTTTAGACTAAACCTCATTGATGTAGATTGGTTGCTTAAAATTAATTTTTAAAGTTCAGCATGAATATTCAAGTCACCTTTATTTGGGTACCCAAAAATATGGAAAAAATAATATAAGCAAAAAACTACATACAGAAAGGTCTAAAAGTTGGCAAAAATATGAACACAAAAAATGAATTGCATAATGCTTAGTCATTTTCATTGATAATACTTGATAAAAAGATGCCTGTACTACAATGATTTTGGGTGGAAGCATATAGGTTTAGTTCATAACATTACTTTGAAATAGACTTAAATAGTACAAGAATCTCAATTTTAGTCCAAACACTCAAAACAAATCTGGGAAGGCACATGCCAGTCTCTTGTTTTACCATTAATGTCTTTCGCTCATCTATTGCATTGATGAAGAGATCCTATATGCCTTGTTCAATATAAGCATGACACTGGAAAAATCAATATCCATATGTCTTCCTAGACGAAAACTTTCTCAATGCAATGGAAATAGCATTGGTCCATATCCCACGTCTTGTTCTAATAAATGGCCTATCTTTTTCTCATGGTTGTTTTGAGCTTGTTTTCTTTTTTTGTTACACACTAGGCTTGAATCCTAACCTTCTTTTATCTATCTGATTGATAACTTTCAAAGCTTTGGCAATCCCTTGGAGGTATTTTTTGAGTGCCTTTCTAGCCCATGCACCTTAACCAATACTTAACTGTGGACCCATATGAGTTCTCTTTGATAGGTGAGGCTCAACCATTAGCAACCCCTCTTTAACATAAATGGCATTAACAAACTCAAAGGATTAAAATGAGGATTCTAGGACATCATCATCTGGTTTGATATACAGGGCATCAGTTAAGGTAGCAACGATGATTTCTTCATCACTCTAATACTGACAATTTTGCTTTCAATGATGAATTTTAAATTTTGATGCAACAATGATAGGACTACCCTTGTAGAGTGAATCCAAGGCCTTCCCAAGAGGTAGTTATATGATGGAGCAATATCCATCACATGAAAGTCTACTTCGTAAGTGCATGGGCCAATGATGATGTTTCCCATAACAATTTTGCAAGTTCCATCGAATACTCATAGCATGTCAATAGGGAGCTTATTCAAGCATGATACGAGCATTACATTTAGAGCTGACCCATTATTAATAAGTACTTTGGGAAACATGATGCCTTTGTACTATGTAGTGATATAAAGGGCTTTGTAGCTTTCCCTTTCTCCGTGAGGGATTTCATCATCATTGGAAGATATATAGTTGTCCACAGTGATATTGCTTACTAGGCAATCCAAGTAGCCTATCGGGAAGTCAGGAGTGACATATGCCTTATTCAAGACCTTGAGAAGGGCATTTCTATAAGCTTTAGAATTTAATAGTAGTGATAGCACAAATATCTTAGCAAGCTACTTATTTAACTAATCGATGATGTTGTATTCATTATGCTTAACAAATTTAAGGGATTCCATAGCTTTTTTTTCACTTATTAGCTCTTTAGCAACAACTGGATCTAAGTCTTTAGTTATAGACTTTGGTGCTTAAGGAACAAGGGTGGTATTTTTTTGCAAAGTTTTATCTCTTGATGCTATCGGGGCATAACATCTGCCACTTCGAGTTAAATGACTTACCCTTGAGAGCTCAACACTTGTTGCCAATTCACTCAATTCTTTGGTGATTAAGTTTTTGCTTTCATAGTTCCAAGGAATAGCATTGTTATCCTTCTAAGGGAAGGGAGATGAAAGTTGAATAATAATCTTCAATATAGGTTGAACAATGGTAGGTTGGTGCTCAATCAATTGTCAAATAAGACCAATTGCCTTCTAATCCCATAAAAAAGATTATTCCTTTTTTTTACAGTGGTGACAGTGGTTGTTGTATTTGCAGAATCGGTATGTAAGGCTTGCCTTTTATCATAGAATTCGATGCTACCCTTGTTCATCATCCTTTGAACCATAGCACGAAACTCTTTACATGTTTAAAGAGTATGGCCATTAATGGTATGAAAATCATAAAAATCATTGACTTTCTTTTCCATTATTTTGACTCTATTGACTAATTTGGCTTGTATCAAGATTTGCCAGACCAAATTCCATGGTGTTTCGATCTTATTTATGTTTTCTATGACCTCACAATCTTCTTCAATAGCAATTTGCTTTGCATCTGATTCAATATGAGTTTGGGATGAATTGGCTCCAATACTACATTTTGATTGTTGTTTGGCTTTAAAAGTTTCTTTTTCTTTAAAAATATTTCCCTTGCTTAAACCTTTTTTATAGTTTTATCGATCATTCAGCATAATAAGACTACATCTGCAAAGCTCATTGGGGTTCTTTTCACTACCTCTTCATAATAAGGTGCTTGTAATGTGTGAATGAATCTAATGACCATTTCTTTCTCCGTCAACAAAGGATGAATTTGAGCAGCCTCTCTCATCCACCTCCAAATGTATTGCTTGAAGCTTTCATGAGCTTTCTTTTCCTTGTTCATGGGAGAGAACAACTTACAACCTAATTGATGGTAGGTCTCTCCTCATTTATAGGATTAATAGAAAGATAGATACACTCATCAAGCTCCTTATAGAACTTAATTTTGGACTGATCCATCATACCTTGGACCATCTCTAAGAACAGTGCACAGTGTTATAGAGTTTGCCCTTGACCATAGTGGTAATAAAAAAGTTTAATGTCTTCTTTACTCTAGTTTTAAACAACCATACACTATTTCTACCTTTATAAAAGCCTGCCATACCTTATTCATCGGTGTTTTAACTTCTCTAATGCTTCTTTTGATCCAATAATTTTCCTTTCGATCATCCCATTCGCTATTGGCTCTGCATGGTTATGAAATGGATTGGCTCCAATATTAGGTCCAAGCCCTTGTTCGACCTTGATCACACCCTTTTTTAGTAGACCCTATACTTTTCTTTTAAATAAGGTGCAATTCTCAATAGAGTGGCCTTGTGCCCTAGAATGGTACTCACAATAGGCATTTTTATCGTACCATTTGAGGTATGGAGGGAATCTTGTGTTCATGAATACTAGGGCCACTAGCTGGCTTGGTAATAGATAAGAGTAAATCTCTTTATAGCAGTAAAGAAGTGGCTTGAAATGTTTCTTACCTCGGGGTGCTGGTTGATTATTTAAAGCTTTTGCATTATTTGCATTGTAGGATTATGGACTCTGGGCTATGTTTTGAATGGGATTTGATGCAAAGTGCATTATAGAAATAATCTCGATGGAATGGACTAGTTGTGGCATCAATGAGTATGGGCTAAAACCTAGGTGTGACATGTTTGGGAAGTACATAGCATATGTTGGTGCAGATTCCAATTAAACCTAGCATGACTTTCAATAACAACATTCACCTCTTTTTTTTTACCTTTAGTTGTTAACTTTTGGACCAACACGGATGATTTTCAAGTGGATATTTTACCATTTTTGATAGCGTTATCAATCATTTTTTCTGGATATAACCATATTGGCAAAGTTTTTTTATGGCATTTCCCACCAACCTTTCATAGTAGAGAGCTCGTAGAGTACTGATGAACATGACTATCATTTTTTTCTTAGTTAAAGGAGGGTGAACTTGAGCGGCTTCTTTTCTCCACCTCTAAGCATACTACCTGAAGCTTTTAGAGGCTTTCTTTTCCATGTTCATAAGCGAGAGATGATCGAGGGTAATTGAATGCATGCTTATATTGATCTAGGAAAGTAAAGCCAAATCTGCCTATGTCTGAATTCTCAGGGGATCAAGCCCTATATACCATCCGATGGCTACCCTAGTTAGATTATCCGGGCAGCAATGAATGAGTAGTTCTCATCATATCCAACGTTTTTACAATAGTACATGTTAAGCTATGCCGTAAGTTATATAGTCCCATTATACTTTTCAAAATCTAACACTTTGAACTTAGACAGGATGATGAGACTAGAAATCAATCCCAAAGATTTTGCATCTATAATCCCAAATTTTTCACTTCCATTGATGGCTCGAAGGCATTTTTCTAGTGACTGATCCTTATATAAGTCTTTATTATTTTTTGAAGACTTTTTTGCTCTTTTCTACTATGGTTGCTCATCAAGATTTAAAACTATGGGCCTTGTTGGTGAAGAGCCTACACCTTAAAATCTTTGAACCAAATAGGGTGCTGCTGCAGGGTTAATGTAAATAAATAGTTGAATTGATAGAATAGTTACTATTAGGGGATGCCTTCCTAAGCGTTGGTGGCTTCATACCACCATTCAAGTTATTTTCGAGATTGGTTGGTTCTTTTCCTGTATTACTGATGCTTGCTTACCTTTTTTACTTCAAAGCCTCAGACAATAGCTTAGCTAATTCTGCAATCTAAGCTTAGAGTTCCTCATTCTTATGAAGTGATTACTCTTGGGGCTCTTTACACATAAGTTCAAGTTAACATGTCATGAGCATGTTTGAGATAAAGATAAGTATGTAATTATGATAATAGAGAACAATTAACGTTAGTGCATAAAGTAGTAAAAGGACTAGATTATTCGTGTAAATCCAAAAGGGACAATTGGACTAGGGAACAGCTTCACCAATAGCATCATTCATTAAAGCAACAAAATATCCTAATTACACATGATTACATTTGAAAATGCCTAACACGGTCATATTGCTAGACCACATTTTCTACGAAATACAAAAATTCTTGTTCATGGACTCCGGTAGGCAAGATATCATGTGTCAAGGATTAAGCCATATCCATCCCATTTGCGACATCTAACTAGGCTACCTGAATCTATTCAATGAGATAATGGTGATAGTCCTGATAATATTGGCATGCTTGATCAACCGTTTGTAGCCATTCTTGCTCTTGCTATTTAGAGGCTTTTACTGGTTCATTGACTTGGCCTTGTCGAGCTTGAAGAGAATGCTTTAAATCTTGAATTCTGAGTGTCAGAGTCTCATTCTTAGCTTGGCTTGCTCTCAAATCCCTGATTTAAGCTTCTGGCCATCCATTTCTCTTTTGGTAAGTTGATACGAGAGCACAGGTTCTAATAAGCTTCTCTTTATTGACCTTAGCCATTTCTTTCCATCGATATATTTCCTTTTTAAGTCTAGCAATTTTTTATTTTCACTTAACTAATGGCTTACCAAGGTGTCGAGCCTTGCTTACTTTGTCAAAGGCCATGTAGTCTTTCCTCGAACTCTCAAGGTCTTCCTTGAAATGGTTTTTCACTTTGACAACCTGATTTATCTCACCATCCTGGAGATAGAGGTCCATTTCCACTTGACTCTTATCTTCCTTTAGGCAAGTGATTTCCTAGGTGATATCTTGTTTAAACTCTCACTTAAGTAATTCAATCTCAAAAGGAAATTCACCACCTAATACTTGTGATGGTCCAATAGCAGACAAAGGTAAAGAGTTATTGATGCAATTAATCCTCCACTCATCATATCCTGAAGTCATACTACTTCCTCTCCAATACCTCTCCATGTAGGGTTTATCTCTAAGCATGGAAAACTAGCTAAACTTGTAATCAGGCTCACCATAGTTGAAATCCTACTGCTCAAGCTCTTGGACAAAAGGAATAAATTATCAATATTAAAATTGTCGTAAGACTAAGATGAATGTGTAACTATTGCTTTCCCATAATCCCATGAGTGGCACATAACTACAATCCCTGCATCGGTATATGATTGTTTATAATGAAAATTAAGGGGCCTTCTATGTCACCTCTTCTCCACTGAGGTTTTAGAATTTCTGAGTCCATTGCTCTTTAGACTTGTCTTGGGGCCATTCCTTTTCAAGGAATTTAGAGATATGATTAAATTTGGGAAGGAAGTTGTTTAACATTCATTTCTCTTCAAGCCATAAGTGGGTGACAAGCTAAATATGAAGAAATGGTGCACATCTGATGAAACGACCCATCCTTATTTTCTTGGAAAAGATAAGAGCTTGAATTATTTTAGCAATGATAGTGGGTACAAGATTAATATTGTAGCACAATCGAGAAAAAAGATCTGTTATCGCTACCATTGCTTTAATATAGCCTAATGTGTTTGGGAATATAACTAGACCATATATAGCCAAAGCATAGATATCTTGGATTTTTTGGATGTTAATGATATTTGCCATTGCTTCCTTCAAACTGGTCCAAAAGATGTATTCATTGTTACCTTTCATCTTGATATGACATTTGATTCGAGACCCCGTTGCCATGAGGATCTGAGCTAATCTTTTCTTGAAAGTTGGAGGGTATAAAGTGTTGCAATATATTCTATCAGTCATGGTCTTTTCAATATTGAGTAATGAGGTATATTCGTCAACTTTGAAGACCAAATTTTTATGATTGAAAGTGAAGCATCGATATGCCGGGTTCCAAAACTAAGATACTGCTTGTAACAAACCAACATCTAAATGAACTTGGAGTAAAATGGGTATATGTATCTCATAGTGAATAATTCCCCCACGGTATTGTCCTAATTAGTCTATTAGGCTTTAGATCTTGCCAATCATTCTAAGGATACCCTATCTTGACCTTTCCATCATTGTTGAAACATGCCTGACTTCTGGACGTCTATATCTTTAAGCTGCTAGTGCTTTGGTCATGCTCGGACCTTTTTAAAAGACTTCAGATTAGAAGTGGACTATTGCTCCATGACAGACACCCCTTGATGAACACTAAACCATTGGCCAATTGTCTTATAATGATGATGATTATGATGAAATGATGAATGTATTAAATAGAAAAACAAAAAAAAAAAACAAGTTGGTGACTGCACAAAGTAATAATCATAAAAATAAAGGTATATATAAAAAATAGAAACAAAAATACATCATTAACATGGCCCCAATAATAGGTGGTACAATGCCTAAAGGCAAATATGACAATTAACAACAAAGTAACAACATAACGACATGTCTAGATTAAAATTATCTTTAGCAAGGTGACATGATACCTCATAAGGACAGGACTGACCAATCAAGTGGTGACATTTATTCTCACCACCCATGACTGGTACATGTTAAGCATAATGGCTTTTTTTGGTTAGATATGACTTTTTTAAGATGATTTAAGGTATTGTAGACAGTAGCATTTACTTGTCATCAGCCATATATTAAAAAAGGTTGCCTATAGAGCAAGACAAAATAGCTTAAAATAATCATAAAATAACAAATATAGGTGACAATGTCTATCATTGCTTACAGACCATGCTATATAGGAGTGAAGGTAAAAAGTGTTTCCTTCAGTGACCCTATTCTCTAGGGTATTCTAGTAGTATTTTGGTATGATTTGACATAGTTTGGCTCGTAAGGTTCAATAAATGGGATTAAGTTAATAACTAGATAGATATCCAAATTATTCCTCTATACAATAAGGATAGCTGAGGCACCCTGATCCTAGGTCGATCATGAGTTTGGCAGAACTGGTTTCATCCAGTGAATGTATTTTCCTTTATAAATGTAGAGGGCTACTTATGAGAGACATAGGTAATTTACACCCCAGAAGATCTTGCCAAGCCTATGCAGAGGGATACTCAAAAAGGCATGCTTCTCTTCCTTTTAATAATTGGGATCCCAAGTTCACCATGGTGTTTGGTGGGAATGTAATGCACATGCAAGTGCATAGTGTGTGTTAGGGAAACAATCAAACCTTTTATTTTACTTCATCAAGTTGATATATATTCAAGAATGACATAGTCCCTAACAATCATAGGGCAAAACCATAAAGGATAAAAAGTTAATGGATAAAGGTGAAAAAGGATTATTACCAAATAATGATGGAATTTGAAAAATTTCAAGAATCAAGCAAGATATGGCGAGTTATGGGCTTAACTTTCTAATTTAGTTCCTAATGGAGTCCAATCCGAAATGTGAACGTGTTTGACTTAAAAAATATGGTGTTTGACTTAAAAAATATGGTATTTGATTAGAGCCTTTAAGTCATTCCTTGGTCAGGATTTCAATTAGGCATGATAATATATAGGAAAAGGATCGTCTAATGAATCGCTCATCTAATAAGTCCTGGAAAGTTGCTATGAAGTAACGATAGATTAGGACTCATTACTAGCCATTTTAGGCTAAGCATGATTGGATGCGTATTAAAAATCATATCTTTAGTGATGAAACTAAAAACATTGATTTCAAGGTCTACAAGGTCTAGAGAGATGTTGGTTGGGTTCGTGAGGAGGATTAGCACCACCATGATGCCTGAAATCGATATCCTGGTAACTATATTTCACTTTGGTTTTAGTTTAATTGGTTCCATTTGGTCATTATCTAGATATAATCCACTTTCATGCATGAATCTTTTTATGAAAATAGTAGATTCGGGTTTGAAAAAAAAATTATATCATCTATGCGCTACGAAAGTATAAGAAACAAAAAGATTTTTAATGAAAATAATTTTTGTATTAAATTTTGAAAATTTTAAAATTTTGTGTTAGGCAGTGAAGAGATACCAACAAAGAACACTCCATAAATTTTTTGAGAACAATTTTAAATACGAATGCAGTACAGTCATTGCAATAAGGAAACTTGTTAGTAAGATAATAAAAAAATGTAATAATTTCATAGAAAAGAAATCACAAACAAATGAACGTAAAAAGAAAGGATGATCAAAATGTATCTCATAATTGCCTTAGATTATTGAAGCATAATCGAAATGACAATTTGGAGATGTGTTTGGATTCAATAGTAATTTGAAAAACAAAAAAAGGTGTTAGTTGGAATAATCTGGGATATCCAAAAGAGGAAATTTTTGGATTTGAGGTAAAGCAGCGTTGGAGTATCCTCATGGAGAGGTGGGGTTGGAATACCCTAAGAATGAAATTTTTTTAATGATTTAAGAAAATAAATAGGAATCTCGAATAAATTTCGGAGAGATAATTTAAGTTTTTTAGTGGAAAATAGGGTTGTGTTGTCCTTTTGGAGTGGTAGGGTCAGAATATTCTTGAGAAGGAAAATTTTGATGCTTTGAGAAAATAATTAGGAATCTTGAATAACTCTGAGAGAGAAAATTCAAATTTTAAGTGGAAAATAGGGCTAGAGTATCCCTTTGGAGTGGTAGGGTTAAAGTATCCCTAAGAATGAAAACTTATGATGTTTTGAAGAAAATAATTAGGAATCTTGTAAGAATTCAATAGAGAAATTAATTTTTTAGTGGAAATGGGGTTAGACTATCCTTCGGAGTGATGGGTTAGAGTATCTCAAAGATACAAATTTTTTATCCTAAAAAAAATTTAAAAAACAAGGTATTTTGAAAATAAAAAGCCGAAGATTTGTATAAATATATTGTTTTAAGCTTGACCCAAGCCTAAAGGGTTTGTGTAGTAGGGGAACCAATCAAATTCATTTCAAGACATTCGAACATCTCTATAAATGCATCTCAGAAATTGGGTTAAAACAAGGGATAATAGTGCCTCGTCTCCCTTCCTGAATTTATTCCAAGTTCATTTGAAGGCTTTAAGGCGGTAAATAGGGTATCATTGAAAAAGTAACTCAATGAGGATTAATATAAAAATATTCAAAAAAAATCCTAAAAAATCACTTTCTAGGCAAAATTAATTCTTAAAATTAAGACTAAGTCAAACTAATAGCATGTAGAGGGGAAAGGGCATGATAGATATTGAAAAATCATTGCAGACTCATTCAAAATCGTTAAATCGCAAACAATACCTTTTCAAAATGGAATTTTGCTAACTCTTTGGGAAAAATATTTAAAACATATAGAAAAATCATTTGATGGACCAAAACAGTCCAAACAGAATATAAGAAGCTGGTTTTAGGCACTCCAGATAGTAAAGGTTGAAAAAATCATAGTTCTTTCATCCATAATGATCTAAGGGCAAACAAGACACTGTTGGAAAGGTATTTTGATGCCCTTTAAGGACAAAATATCAAAAAAATTCCTTGAAATTATTTATTGTTTGAAAATAGTTTTTCAAACTTGCACTATAATGTACTAGAGCAAAAATGGGGGACTATTTGAGTTTTTTGGGTTTCTTGGGGGTCAAATTTGAGTTATGGACATCTGAACATCCACAACAGAGGGAAAAGAATGACACGGGCATCAGAAGTTGATTCTACAATCCCTTAGTAGTTTGGGATTATGAAACAACCCATTGACTATGCCACTATGAATTTGTTAAACTCATGATCAAGGCTTAGTATATATGTTCTTTTATCAACTAAAAAGGTCATTTTTGTTTTAAAAACATCTTTAAACTTATTTTACCATGAATCCAGATTTAAAATGTTAAATTTGTCCCCAAGACTGGAAAACCCATCTTTTAAAAATATTAAATCCTTGCTATTCGCCATCTATTAAAGGTAGCATGAACTTAACTTAAGGATTTTTTTTTTTAAATTTGATTTTTTGCAAAGAAGCAAGCATGTTGATAGAGATGTCATGAACAAAATACAACATATACAAAGATGACTAGGGATAACACATGCAAACACACAAAGATGACATTTTGACATGGAAAAGATGATAAAAAATGTAAGAAGGTGATAAATAAAATGCATGGAAATGATAACTTCATGAATGGCATCAAAAATCACGTTATGGAAGATGACATGAACATATCTAAGCAAAAAACAAGCATGCTAAAATTTTAAAGACAGCATTTTGTGCCATGAGACTCCTTAAATTGCAAGAAAATGCATGAACATACTCAATGCATCATAAGAAGAACATTTAAGCATGTGTTACGCATAAGAAAATAGGTGAAACATGGCAAAAAAATTGCATGAATAAGGGACTTCTTGAATGATAGAATGAAAAAGAAAATGTTTGGCCTACTAACCAATATCAAGGCATCAAAAGCATCAAAATCCTTAGACTACCACAATAAAAGCAACAATAATCCATAGGAGTCTTAAGATGGCCATGGTAGCATAAATGGTTCACCAAAACAATGCAAGTACTAGAAATGGGAAAAGAAATTTTGCTAGGTGAGAAAATATACCAAAAGCCTTAAGCTTTATTCTTTTCCTTTGAGTAGCAACTTTGGACTCACTTTTTTTTTATGTTGATGTGCAAGGAAATGATGAAAAAAAAAAGGCTTTCTGGTAGGGTATTGATGGTAGAAAGTTTTTGGTGGTGATTTTAAGGAGTTATGAGAATGGAGAAAGGTTAAGGCTGAAAGATAGTGGAAATAGTGTTTTCTGAGTCTTTTTTCTGTTAGAGGTTGTTGGAGTTTTTTTGGAGATTGCTAGAAAAATGATTGACAGATGGCTAAGCCAGCTTTGGCCTTCTTTTAACTTCAAGGTTTAGCCAATGGTTTTTAGCGACAAACCAAGGGCATTTTTTTATCTTTCATTCATGTACTAGGAGACAACTCCAGGTACTATGCTTAGCTACTTTTATTACCATTGGTTCTACCATGTAGAGTAGTGGTACAAAAAGGCTGAACAGCTTGTAATTGGTAAAAAGCTAATATGCCCTTCGACAAACCATATATTCCATGAAAATATCCTTTGTCATTGGGTGTTTGGGCTTTAAAAATTTGTTTAAATCCCCATCACAAGCCCATAGTTGAGGTTTGGTATGATTATGATGATATTCAATGTAAGAAAAGTGTTTGAATCAGATTTTAAGGCTAAAAAATGGCTCGAGCTAGGCAAAAATATCATGTGGTACTGATGCAAAACATTTTCTATCAATACGCAAGAACTTTTACCCACAATTGTCAATACAATGAAGAATGTATTGATACCAATAGCAAAAGAAATGTTTCTAGTCTCGAGACGTAAAGGCCAGTATGGATACTTCATGGATTTGTACCGATACATTTTGCCCAAAAATCATAACTTTAGCTACTGCCAAGACTTGTATTGATACAAACACACTCGGTATTGAGACCACACCTTAGGTATTGATACCAAAAACTCTTATATTGATACTACATGTGAAAATTTTAATTTTTGGCAAAGTGAAAGCTTCATATCAATACCTAAGCATCAGTGTGACTTGCACGTACCTTAGGCTTTTTAAATACCTCACTTTGGTCATTGTTGATGTTCCATATGTCTAGCCTTCACGAACTTCAGATGATCCGAAGGTCCAAGGCATGCTCGATTTAAAAATATTTTGATGTTTGACATAAAAGAGTGAAAGACTGTCAGATGAATCGTTCATCTGACTAGTCATGGATGGCCACCACGAAGTGGCCATAAACTTGGAGTTGCCACCGATCATTTTAAGTTAGGCATGACCAGATGCCCATTGAAAATAATACCAGAGACTCTTTGTTTTTGGTTCGATAGTTGGTTATGTGTGGGGAAGGATTAGCACCCCCATAACACCCGAATATTGGTACCATCTAACTATTTCTTCCTTGAATCTCAGTTTCCTCGGTTCCATTTTTATCATTATTTAAATATAATTCCTTCTAATACATGAAATTTTGTAAAGATACGAGTTTGGGTTTTAATGAAATTTTATCGCTTATGTGCCTCCGAGAGGTGAGAAACATGGAGGTTTTTGATGAAAATGATCTCCGAATAGTTTTTTTTTAAAAAAAATCAAATATCTCATGTCTGGTACTAGAGAGATATTGACACGAGATACCATTTTATGGTGATAAAAATATTTTTTTTAAAAGCATTAATGCTTAAGGTCCCTACAAAAGGAAACATATTAGTGAGATATAAGAGAAAATAATAGATAAATCCATAAAAATAAATACAAAAAAATAAAAAAAGGGATGATCGAAATGTATCTCATAGTTGTCTTCAATTATTGATGAATAACTGAGACCACAGCGTTGAGACTTAGTCAGATTCAGTGAAAGTTTGAGGATAAAAGGGTTTCGATGATTCGAGAAGGTGAAAAGCTTAGATTTTAGAAGGAATACGAAGAACGGGGTTGGAGTATCATCGATAATGGAAGTTTGATCTTGGATTTGAAGTTAAAAGTAGGGTTGGAGCATCCTCTCAGAGTAGTGGGATTAGAGTATCCCTAAAAATGAAAATTCGATATCATTTTGAGGTAAAAGCGGTGTTGGAGTATCTTCTCAGAGTAATAGGGTTAGACTATCCCTGAAAATGGAAGTTTGATATTGGATTTAAGGTAAAATCGGCGTTGGAGTATCCCCAAAAATAAAAATCTTCCACATTAAAAGGAATAGGTCATATTTTTTTAAAAAAGAAAATCATTAAAAATCGGGAGCCGAAGGTTTGGCTAAAATGTTCCACTTTTGTTTAACCTTGGTCAAGTCTAAAGGGCTTAAGTCATGGGAATAAGCCGAGTAAATCATGAGGTGTTCGAACGCCTCAAAAAAGCATTTTGAAAATTAGGTTAGAAATAGAAGACAACATTGCGTCATTTCTCTTTCTGAATTTATTTTGAGCTTATCCAAAGGTCCTAAAGGTAAACGAGGTACCATTGGAACGATAACTCAATGAAGATGAATGTAAAAATATTCCAAAAATCCTAGAAAATCACTTTCTAGGTGGAATTAATTTTTGAACTTTAGTTTGCCTCGACTGGCAGCATGTATAGGGTAAAGGTATGATGGACTTTGAAAAATCATTTTAGATTCATCCAGAATTATTAAATATGAA
>JAQSVH010070087.1:19159-33222 GCA_029448705.1 Adansonia digitata | reverse complement strand
ACCATTGTATTGATACTATGAACCACTGTATCGATACATGTTGATATGTATCGATACATTCCTTTACAGAATGCATGATTTGGTCTTGGCATGGTCTAGTATTGATACATAGGGTCTTGTATCGATACAGAGGCTTATGTATTGATAAATCTACATGTTGTATCGATACGTATAGGGACATTTCAAATTTTTGGCACTTTGGAGCATTGTATCGATACATGAGAACCATGTATCGATACATTCAAATAAATTTGTGAAATTTCTCATATCTTTGGTCCCCGGATACCTTGGACTACGTCATTTGATGCCACATCTTCGCATTTATCTTTGATATCATCCCTAGGCCTTCTTGACATCCTCAAAATACAACGTCGCCCGATGATCCCCGCCCTCTCTTACGTCCATGCTCCAGATTACCAAAAATTAGCCCGGACAAAATAAGGTGTCCACAAATTGTAGCCCAAAAATCCATCCATGAAAGAAAATAAGAATTTTTGGTAGTGTTATCTACTAAGGTATCGATGTGAGGCAAAGGGAAATTGTCTTCAAGGCTAGCTCTATTAAAGTTCCTATAGTCTACACATATCTGTATCTTACCATCCTTTTTAAGAATTGAGACAATGTTGGCTACTTATTCGGGATACTTAGCTATGTCAAGAAATCCTGCATCAAATTACTTTTTTACTTATTCTTTAATCTTTAGAAATATCATTGATTTCATTCTTTTAATTTTTTTTGTATGGGTTTGCACTCGGGTTTTAAAGAAAGTCTATGAACCATTATATTGGTGTTCAACATGAGCATGTCCTATTAGGACTAGCAAATACATCCTAATATTCTTAGAAAAGGTCAATAAGTTTTATATGAATTGATGAGTTTATAAAGGTTTCTATCTTGACCTCCTTTTGATCTTCTTTTGTCCTAAGGTTCACAGTTTCAATAAGCTCTTTGTAGGGCAAGATTTTTTTCTCTTCTTGTTCAATTAATCTTAGTAAGTCGAAAAACATAGTGCTTTCCTCAAAATTCCTCTTAGATTTGACCTCATGGATATATATTGGTTGCCCAAAATCAATTTTCAAAATCCAAGTATAAACATTCATGTCATTTTCATTTGGGTGCTTGAAAATATAAAGAAGAATAATATAGGTGGAAAAAAATACAAAGAGAAGAAAGAAAGTCTAAGGATTTGATAGAAAATAAAGAGGGACACAAAAGATGGAATGCAAAATGCTTAATCACTTTTATTAATAATGATTGATAAAAATATGCTCGTACAAAGCATCTTATAGTGCTCTTAGGCAGAAACATGTAGGTCTAGTTCATAGAATTACTTTGAATTAGATCTAAACAATACAGGAATCTCCACTTTAGTCATAATGCTTAGAACAAATCCTAAAGTGCACAAATTAGTCCCAGGGCCGATTGCTAAAGTTCTTGGCTCATCAATTACATTAATAAAGAAGTATCTGAATGCTTTACTAAAATAACCATTAGGTTGCTAGACCTAGTAGTTCCTCCCTAATACAGATTGAGTTATCCTCTTTAATGAAACTTTCTTGTAGTGGTAGTAGCACTAGTGGTTCGTATTCTAAATCTTCACCCTTCAGATGAGCCATTCTTTTTTCCCATGTTTTCTAAGCTTGTTCTTCTATTGGTGGGCATTAGGCTTGAATCATAAACTTTCTTGTCAATTTGATGGGTAACTTTCAAAGCTTTAAGGATCTTTTGTAGATGCTTTCGTTGTCCCTTTCTAAACCAACTAGCTTTACCAATGGTTAATCGAAGACTCATGTGAGTGTTTTTAAATGGATGAGACTCAACCATAGGTAAAGATAGCATTAACAAAGTCAAATGATTGGAAAGAGGATTCCATTACACTCTTATTTGGCTCAATATAAACGGCATCCATGAAAGTAGTAGTGATAATATCCTTCTCCTTACCAATACTGACAACATTTTCTCGATGATAAATTTTAACTTTTAGTGTAATGGAAACAATATTGCCCCTACAGAATAGACCTAAGGTCTCCTCAAAAGGTAATTGTATGATGAAGCATTGTCCATTACATAAACATCCACTTCATATGTGCATGACCCTATTTGAAGTGGTACAATGGTGTTCCCAATAACCTTTTTACATGTTCCATCAAATGCTTGTACCATTATACAGTTATGCTTGATATGGGAAATATTAATTAGAAGTTTGTTCAAGAATGTCAAAGGTACTATATTCAAGGCTGACCTATTATCAATGAGAACTTTTGGCAGCATGCTTTCTTTATAATAGGTGGTGATGTAAAGAGCTCTATAATTTCCCCTAGCTCCATTTGGTATTTCATCATCATTGGAAGATATGTAATTATCCACAATAATATTGCTCACCAAGTGATCTAATTAGCCTACTGGAATGTCAGGTAAGACCTAGGTTTTATTCAAGACCTTGAGTAAAGCTTCTCTATGAGCTTTAGGATTTAAAAGCAATGATAGTATAGATATCATAGCGGGTTGCCTATTTAGTTGATCTATAATGCTATATTTGTTTTGCTTAACAAATTTAAAAAATTTTCTAGCCTTTTCTCATTTACTGATTTTTTTATCGCTTTTGATTTTTTCCTCACCACCTCTAGTGTTTGAATTGTTGAGGGAACATTTTCTTTATTGATTTTGGCTTGTAGTGCAGCTAGGCCATAGCATCTGCCATTGCGAATTAGATGGTTTACACCGAGGTTAATAGCAATAGTTTATTGGGTTGATTCCTAAGTTATCACTACTTAGTTTTCATATTTCCATGGCACTACTTTGTCTTCTTTATATGGGAAAGGAGATAGGAGCTAAAACCATTCTCAGGGTAGGTTGCGTAGGCATGATTTTGGTATTTGGCTAATTAGCAAGTAAGATAAATTATCTTCCAACTCCACAGAGGGGGACCTTCCCATCCTTTTCCATGGCATTGTTAGAAAAGTCTATGTTCTCTAGTTCTTCATAGAACTCAATTTCTAAATGGTCTACCATCTTTTGGACCAATTTCAACAATTGTAAACAGTTTGCAAAGTATACCTTTGTCCATAATAGCAATGGCAAGATCTTTGGCATACTCTTTATCTTGACGTCGGACCACTAACCCATCCTTTATGAGAGCCTCTTATATTGGTTATTGGCATTTTAACTTTTTCAACATTTTTCTTAACCTAACAATGTTTCCCATCAATCACAGCATTTACTCTCAATTTTATATGGTCTGAGAGTAGATTAGCTCTAACATTAGGTCATGCCCCTTGTTTGATTTTGATCATGCCTTTTTTTAGTAGGCCTTGAACTTTTCTCTTGAAAGAAGTGCAATTTTCAATATTATGACCTTGTACTCCAGCTGTTTTTTATAGTAGGCATCATACCATTTAGGATTAAAAGGTGACCTTGGAGTTATAAATATTGAAGCTACCAATTAACCTACCTATGAAACAACATAAACCTTTTTATAGGAATAAAAAAGTGGATTAAAATTCTCACTTTCCTGAAGGACTTGTTGATTGTTTAGTGTTTTGGTGTTACCATAGTTGTAGGATGAAGTATTCTAAGTAGAATCTTGACTAGGTTTGGTGAAAGATTCATAGTCAGATTGAATATAAAAAAGTATATTGATTGTGGTAATAGGGCATATAGGCTGAAGCCTGGACATGCCATGCGAGGGAAATACATGCTTGATATTAAATACGAATTCTGGGCGATCTTGGTAGGACTTTTATTAACAGCGTTCACCTATTTGTCTTTATCTTTGGAGGTAGACTTCTTGGTAGATTAGAGGATTCCACTTTTGAAATCTTGCAGTCTTTATAGGTTGTCAATCATTTCCCCGGCTATCACCATATCAGTAAAATTCTTTATAGCATTCCCCATTAACTTCTAGGAGTAAGGAGCTCACAGAGTGCTAAAAAATGTAACTATTATATTTTTTTAGTTAGTGGAGGGTGAATCTGGGCTAACTCTTCCTGCCACCTTTGGGCATACTGCTTGAAGTTTTTGGTAGCTTTTTTTTCCATGGTCAATGAAGAAAGATGATCTAAGGGCCAACTAGACACATACCTATACTGATCTAGGAAAGTTTAAGCCAAATTTGCCTACAACTGAATTCTAATTGCGTTAACCTTTATATACCATCATGTAGCTATTGTGGTTAAGCTGTATTAAAAATAATGCATTAATAGTTTCACATTGTCTTCATGCCCAGCCAGCCATCTTCCTGTAGTACACATGGATATGTGTAGTAAGGTCTATAGTCCCATTATATTTATCAAATTATGATACTTTGAATTTAGGTGGGATAACAAGGTTTGAAACTAGGCACAAGGATTAGCATCCATTATTCCAAACTTATCGCTTCTTTTTATAGCTCTAAGGTGTTTCTCTAATGACTTTTACTTAGTTTCATTTTCGACAACCTTGGCGCACTTTGAACTGGCTACTTTCTCTTGTTCTACTTGCTCATCAAGGTTTAGAACTAAAAGACGATGATCCAATATTCATGCCATGATATTTTTAAGCCAAATATGGTGTTGTCATAAGGTTTACATAGATGAATGGTTGAATGGATCGATGCTGTTGAAAGTGACTGCTCTTGGGATTTTTTTCAAAAGTGTTGGTGACTTTAGCCCCCAATTGAATTAACCTTGGGATTGGCTAGCTCCTTACTCTTATCAGCTATATTTCTTTGCCCTTTATCCTTTAAGGTAACAGCAAGCAATTTTGTCAATTCAACTTGACTTTATAGTTCATCAGTTTTACAAGGTCCTAAGCTTCTCGATGCATAATTTTCAAGCCTCTTGATGCAAGCCTTGTGATCATTTTCCATTGGCTTTCAACATAGATGGGTATTCTATTTATGCTAGGTGTTCAATTCCTTGTTTTACGAACCTTTACACTTTAGAGTGATGCCAGATTAGACTTATTAATATGATGAGTATGGTGCATGCAAAAATAAAGATGAAATCATATACATGTCATAATATTATGGAAAAAACATAAATAAACAAATTAAACCATGTATGCAAATACAAGACAATTGTATTTTGGCAATAGCTATGGAATAAGTATCTTATGTTCAAAAGAAGCATTAATTATCGTCCATCAAGTTTAAAAGTAATCGAATATGAAATTATCTTATGCTATTACATTATTTGATTACAAGTTTTAAAAAGTTTAACAACTCCTATCCACTATCTGCTATGGGAACAAAGTTTCACCTCATAGATATGGCTAATTCAACACGTCATCTATGCTGGTTTAAACCATGCAAATTTGCTCAATGAGGTTTTGGAGAAGTTTCTTGTATTTCAATTGAGATTGGTTAGCCAAGATATAATTATGGTGCAATTCTTTAGAAGTCCTTGACAATCTCTTAAACTGATCTTGCCAGACCTAAAGGGCATGCTCCAATTCCTAAACCCGTATAGTGAAAGCTTCATCTTCAATCCTTCCCTCTTCAAGAACTTGTACACAAGCTACCAAGCTTTTGCTTCTTTTTTGATAAATTAATGCAATTGCATGGGTCTTATTGAGTTTTTTGTAGTAATATCCACTTGATTCTTCCAAGCTTCTAAGTTATTGGCAAAAGACGCCATCTCAGCTTTTTATTCAACAGGGTATTTGTCAGTTCTTTGGTATTTCTTTATCTTTTAAATTGCCATATAGTTTTTCTTCGAGTCTTGAAGATCTTTTTTGATGGCATCTTCTATCTTCACAAGGTTGCATATCCACCCTTCGAATTTAACACTCATGCTCTAATTAGCTCTTTTCTTCTTGCAAGTGATGAGTTTCCTTAGTGAAAGTAGCTCTTTATGCTTAAAGATTTTAATCTCAAATGGAGGATTATTTGTCGAAATGTGAGGGATTCCCTTAGTAGGCAATGGTATTATGTCATTAACTCGCATAACCATCCAATCTTCATAACTCAGAGTCATTGTTTTCTCTTTTTTCAATATGATTGGTAGGTCTTTTGCTATGCATCAATGATCTAGGAAATTGTCTAAGTTACTTCATTGGCATTCAGAGCTTGGGACTTTGCAATCCATTGATCTTACATGGTACTTACGGTAACTCTTTTTCGAAGAAATTTATGAAAGTACTAAAATTGGCCTGTATGGCTATAATGGTCTCTTACCCAAAAATGACTAAGAAGCCATACCTATAACATTGATAAGCATTTGATAAAGTTTGCCTTGCCTGTTTTTCTCCTAAAATTTAAGGACCAGATAGCCTTTTCTAAGATGGCGAAGCAGGATTGATACCATAACTTAGTTTTGAGCAAATATCTACCATGACAGCCTCTATACATCCTAAAGCCCATGGAAAAAATGATCAAACCATAGATTGCTAATGCCAAAGCATCCTGAATCTTCTTTTTATCTAACTGGGCATTAATGACAGATTTTAAGCTGTTTGATATGATACATGCATTATTCCTCGGTTTAACTAGATGCGAGTCTGCCTAGTATTCTCTCACTCTGAGCATACTGGCCAACTTTTTTTAAGGGTTGTAGGTTTTGCTAACTTAGAGTAAATTTCATTGAATTAGGCCCTTTTGAAATCAAGTATGGCTGCATATTCTTCTACAGTAGGGATTAGATAATGCCCATCGAAAGTGAAACACCTATGTGTAGAATTCTAGAATTGTATCATGGCATATAGTAATTTGAGGCTAACTTTGACTTAAATTAGTAGAGCAATGTCCCCATAGTCTTTTGCAAAGATTGCCCTATTAGTCTCATCCTAACCATTCCATGCATCTCTTAACTCTAAGGTTGAATTGCTTGAAAATCATTTTAGCCTATTTTGAGATTTTTGAGATGTATCAAGGCCAGAGATTATCCGCACTATCTCTGTTCCCTTTCAAACTTGGTCTTAACTGTATCAAAATCTTTAAAACCTTCGGCTAGTACTTTTGCAATGGTGAGATACTTGTTTATGGACATTACCCCTAGAACCAACTATCCTAAGATGGTATGAAATGACATGATGCATGGCAACAAAAGAAATACTTAGTTATTAATTTATCAAAGAGAAGAAATAAATAACAAAATGAAAGTGCCTAGGGCATTGCAATGCCTCAAGGTAAGCATGGAAAAAATATGGGTATAGATGTTTTGCCTATCAAACCTAGACTTATAGGACAACAAACCAACACGTTCAGGGTATAAGTGTCCCATAAGGATGAAAATTAACACTTAAGACAGTGACAATTCATTCATCACTGTATAGTTACAAGCTAACGAGCCATCGATCAAATAATATGATGGCTTGTTTAGGTGTTTGCTCACATTGAGACATCATAAGTCCTCTAGGGATGCTAGGTACTCGTTTATCATTACCTAGTGATTGACAAACTTCAAGCCATTGATTACATAGCATAATGACTTATCCAAGTAGGCTCGATTCCTTGAGAGCTAATATCAGTCTCAAAAGGTATGCCAGTGACAATATTCAAATATTATCTCTTTTAAAAGAAAAAAGGTATTAGCCATCGGTCGGACAACATAAAGACATGCCCAGGTAATATTATTACAAGGAATGACATAATTCGGGATGGAAGAGAAAGCATTAGTAATGATGTTCATTCATTATCATTTATGCAACAAAGAAATGATAAAGAGGAGTAATAAGTAAGAAGTGTTTCCTTCAGTGTCTTATTCCCCAGGTTGATATAGCAGTACTTTAGTATAGCTTGACATAGTTTGACTCTTATGGTTGAATATAAGGGGTTAAGTTGACACTAAAAGGTTCCCAAATCATTCTTCCACAAGGTAAGGATAGTCGAGTCTTCTCGATCTTGGGCCATCATAGGCTTGGTAGAATGGGTTTAATTTGGGTGAATATATTTTACTATGCCTATGCAAATAAAAAGAATGCCACAAAAGTGTCTGTACTTTACACCATGGACGATATTGCTAGCCCATGGGTAAAGAAGAAAACCCATGAAGGACAGTTGGCTCACTTTCACCTAATAAAGGTGTTATTCTCTTTCTAAGAAAAAAATGGTTGAGAGTCTAATGAGATGTGAGTGCGCAGTGTGTGTTAGGGAAATAATCAAACTTTTTTATTTACTTCTTATTATCGTTTTAAAGGAATGATTGTATCTTTCTTCTCTTTTTTGAAGGATAAAAGAGAAGCCTAGCAATCATGAGAATTATGAAAACACAGAGAATGATGGCAAATAAATATCGTGTACAAAGTAGAAGAAGAAAAGGTATTACATATAAATAATAACTAAAATCGAGGGAAACCAAGAATCATGATAAAATTTTGCTAGTTGTAGGCCTGACTCTTAAAATCAAATCCTCAGTGGAGTGACCGAGCTACTATGATGTGCCACCCTTTTTGTGTAGCGCCCTACGGCTTAGAAACAAAAGGGAGGTGGGGCTTTGTCGCAACATGGTCGAATATAAATCCTGACTAGCCTAACTTAAAAATGGCAAATGTAACCCTT
This sequence comes from Adansonia digitata, assembly GCA_029448705.1. Classification (NCBI taxonomy): domain Eukaryota; kingdom Viridiplantae; phylum Streptophyta; class Magnoliopsida; order Malvales; family Malvaceae; genus Adansonia; species Adansonia digitata. The sequence goes on along the minus strand of JAQSVH010070087.1, from coordinate 24,746 downwards.
GTTTCTATATATAACTATATATCGTTATTTTTTTAATTTTTGGGGCCACACTAATTATTTTATTATTTTTTTATTTTTAATGTCTACGGATTGAGTTGTCGAGATAAATCACCCACTCAACTTAACTCTAAATAGTCATTACAAAATGATCATTTATTTTGGAGTCACTACTAATCTATTTATTAGGTGAAATTAGTCACCTATCAAAGTTTTTGTTTTGAGGGTTACAAAATCCCTGAAACAAAACTTGATGTCCATATTGATACTAAAAATCACATAAAAGGCCCCAGGAGTTGGTTAGAATCACGAATAAGGATCGACCCTCTCATGATGCTCGAAAATCGACACCTTATTAATCATATGTTAATTTAAATTTAAATTTTTATTTGGTTCAATATATAATATTTAATTATAATTCTCATAATATTTTATTAAACAAATTTATTAATTTAAGAAAAGTCAGGTTTTATTTTTTTTTTTGGAAATCACAATATCATTCATACCCTCTTGGAAAACCAAGAGGACACGAATTCTCTAACATACCTTGTCGGAAAACCTATGGAAGATGAAATGTTTTTATTTTTTGACAAAAATTGAAAAATCTTAACTTTCATTTTGAAAAGGGTATCTCATTATAAAAGTATTCCTTAGAACCCTGCACATATTCTAGTAGGAATTCCACATATTAATTTAATTAAGATGCGTTGCCTTAATTAAAAAAACTCGTTTTTTTTAAAAATATTAACCGTAAGACCAAAAAACAGTCCAATATGGTAAACCTATTCTTAATGTGTACTTTTGACATGAAAGAATGCTAGTATCCACATAAGACGTGGTTTTAATGCAAAATTATGAAAATACCCCTAGGGTATATCTTTGATTTAAAAGTATCATGGTTCTTCTAAGAACTTAAAAATGTTAATAAAAGTGTGAACCTATCTTAAAGATTAAACTCAAGGGAAATTATAAAATTCCTTTAGGGTATACCTTCGACGTGAAAGTATCGTGGTACCTTAACGGACACTAATATGATGCTAAAATGACAAACCTATCCTAAATATGCACCTTTGGCATAGAAGCATCCTGGTTACTATCTAGGACTCAGTTTTAGGTAAAATTATCAAAATGCCCTTAGGGTATACTTTCGACATGAAAGTATCCCGGTACCCTAACGGTTAATATAATGATAAATAACAAACCTATCCTAAATATGCACCTTTGGCATAAAAACATCCCGATTACCATCAAGAACTTGGTTTTAGGTACAATTACTAAAATACCCTTAGGTATACCATCTAGGTGGAAGTATCTCGATACCCTAATGGATGCTAAAATAATCATGAAATGATTAATTTACCGTAACTAGCAAAATTAAAGTTCTAAAATTGGCTTAAAATGTAAAAATTCCAATTGAGCCCCTTAAAATTTTGAAAATTTCATTTTGTACACTACAAAAAATCAAGAAAATACAAAAAGTTTTAAAAATTTTATACCTTAACGGTAGGCTATAAGTATAATAGAAATATTTAAAAGTGTCAAAAATGACCCTTTACCCCTAAATTTTAACATTTGCTATTAGTCGCTAAACTTTTCTAAAATTATATTTAGGTCCTTACATGGAAAAAAACATCACAAAATTTCACAAACATCATATGAAAAACACAACAAACATATCCTCAAGGATTCAGCCAAACACCTTGGCCTTGAATAAAATTTTTTTAACTTTTTGCAAACTAATCCCAAAACTTTTTTAAATTTACATTTTGACCCCTACATGGGAAAATATCACAAAACATCACAACAAATCATCACACCAAGTAAGAACAACACAAAAGTCATGACAAAAATGTGTATGAAGATTCAGCCAAGCACTTCTAGCCATAAAACACAATTTTTATATATTTTGCAATTTAATACCTAAACTTTCTAAAATTACAAAATGACCCTTAAAGTTTTAAAATTACCTAAAGAATGTTTGCAAACACACAAATCGTACTTCCCATGGATTATGAAGCTTTCTGCCAAACCAAGAAACAACTTAAAATCTTTTACATATTTTGCAATTTAGTCCCTATATTACTAACATCATAAAGTAATCTAAAAACCATGAAATCAAGACAAAATAACCAAAAAATCATCATTATCAATTCCAATCAAATTTGGCCTAAGTGGAAAACGTGACATAAAAATGTGCTTTGATATAGAAAATCATGAAAAAAAGCATGAATAATTATTATTAAACGTAAATAAAAGAAAATCATAAAATAAATATGCTAATATACTAATCAATATATCAACATCTAAACAACATGGAAGATATAATTTAAACATCAATATAAATACAACAAAGCCGTAATCATAACAACAAAAATAAGATTTAGTTGATAAAGCTAAAATAACAAGAAATACAAAAAATTTCTAAGTCATCGTGTTTAGCCTTTCAACATGGATGAAAATCCATAAGCCTTTACGAGACTTTGACTTAGTAATAAGAATGGAAATAGATCAAAATGAAGAAAACTAAAGCAATCTAAGAAAATAAATGGTTATACCTTGAAGAAAAGGCTTGAAAACTAAGTAAAATTATGCTTTTCTTGTGTTTTTTTTGTTTTTTCTTTTCAAAAGCTCTTTAATGAATGGAAGTATCCTTATTTATCGGGATTAAGGTTGGCCAAGGCATGAAAGGAATGCCTTGGCTGAATGGTTTCTACACCATTCCATTTCTTTTTTAAATTTTTTTGGTGTAATAATTATTTGTAATTTTAATTTGATTTAAATACAACTTGATTTGATTTAGATTTATTACATTTGCCTTTTTATGAGTGTTGTCTTGCATAACATCATTGATTTCTAGAGCTTTTTGTGTGACATTTGTATTTGAAATGAAATTCCATATCACTAAATTTAATTTATTCTAATAACAAACACAATTTTTCTGTACATGAAAAAAATTAAAAATAGCAAACTCATAAACTTTTACAAGAAAAACCCTTATCGAAAAAAATTATTCTATGTGAAAAAAATGCAAAACTTAAAAAATAAATTCAATTTTTTGAACCTGATTAAATATGATTTAAGCAGTAATATTTGAAGAATTTTGAAAATTATAAACTTTAAAAAGATCTTCTCAAAATATTTACTGAATAAAAAACTTCATGTTTTAGAAACAAAAAAATTTCTAAAAAAAGGTAAAACACATAAAATAAAATGAATTTATCAAAACTGATGTTAATACAAATTAAATAATAATATTTAAATAATTTTAAAAATCATAAACTTAAAAATTGTCTAAAAAGCTTAACGGGGTAGAAAACTACATGTTTTAGAAACATGAAAAATTCTAAAATTTATAAGAAATAAATGAATTTTGAAAAAAGTGATTTAATTATGGTCAAATGTGAATATTTGAAGAATTTTGAAACTTAAAATTTGAGAAAATTTCACCAAAAATTTTATAGATAAAGGAAAATTTCTATTCTAAAACCGAGAAAATTTTGAAGAATTTCTTGAAACATATATAAAATGAATTAAACAAAAAATATTATCCAAAATATTAATTACAAAATGGTATAGATAAAAATTCGAAATTCAAAATAATTTGGCCAGGAAAAATTTCAAAAGCATGATACTTGTAGTATTGTGAAAAATTCAAAATTAATTACCAAAATGAACAACTTGACACTTTATGGTATAAAATTCACCGACTGGATTAATTTAACTCCTTAGGACTTGGTAGGCTTGAGCCCATACAGTGATAGGTTGTTGCTGAAGCAGCACTTGTTTCATCTCCTTGATAGACATGGTAAGAATTTTTCTTTCCTCAAGCAATCTAGATATTCTTTCTCGCTCTTCACTAAGAGTAGTCCTAGGCTGCTTATTCCTCTTTAGGGTCTTTTTAACTGAATACGAGTGTCAGTATGTGCCTTTCGCTCCCATTCATAAATGCTCGCTTTTGTTTATCCCTCAAAGGCTTTAGCTTTCTGGCTTTAGCTTTTCACAAAATTTATGCATTTCTTCAGACATCCTACTAGAGGATCTACTCAAACTTTCAGATGTACCAGTATGTTTTATCTTTTTATTTTGTTTAATCCAATCCTGCTTCATTAAATTATACTATTCTTCCATTTTTTAGACACCTTTTTCCATAGGCTCTATCTTTATATTTAAATACATGACTTCTTCTTGAAGAGATTAGTTTTTAGTAGCCAATCTTTTTCGAACTTTTTTTGCTTTTTCTTTTAATAGCTCTACTTCAGAAACCATAGGAGGCTTTAGTTGCATAGATACCCAAGAATTAACTCCATCTGTACCCTAGATGATCAAATTACATCCTTAAATACATCTCCAAGCATCATATCTAGGAGTATTCAGGTTTATGTAAGCACATAACCTTGATTCATATCATTCTCTCCAATGTAAGGTTGTTGATTGAAGCGCATTCCTATAGCCTTCTCCATAATAGTCCAAATCCATGCTAGCTAACCTGGAAGTCATGAGAATAAATTATTGAGATTCATACTATTGTCAAACCAATAGTGGTGTATATCCTATTATGGCCCACAAACTGAGCAACAACGTAAAAAGTTATCGACCTCATTAATACAGAAAAGGTTTAGGTGCAAACAAAGGAGCCCTTCATGTTACATCTTCAGGGTGCAAATTCTTCAATGTCTCCACCAATTAATTTTTGTTCCTAACCTAGACCAACTTTTCTTGATGAATTCTTAGAGAGAAACAGAATGTTAAAAGTAAGGCTTAATTTTATTAGCACCTTTACCCTAAATATGCCTTTGAGCCTAAATGTACAGTAATAAGGCACTCCCAAAAAAAATGCCTTATCTTAATTTTTCACATGACTTGAATGTTCGTATGATTTCTGTTAGAATGGCAAGAGTTGGCTGGATGTTCTTCTTTAATTGATAAAAAAGATCCACTATGACTACTTCAACATGCTCGAGTATCCTTGGAAAGAACACTAATCCATATGTGGCCAAGGCAAATGCTTCAGGGTTTCTTCCCTATCTGAGTTTTTTCTAATGTGTCTTTTTAGAAATTATCATAAAATAATGCTCATATTTCCTTTATGCTCAATATAGTGAGGTGTTGATTGTAGTGGTAAACTGAGAATCTGTCTCAATTTCTTCTAAAAAGTTGCAAGGTTACTTCTTTACAATAGATAAGTCTTGACTTCAAAAGGCCTAACCCAAGTAAAAATGCAATTTCTGCTATAGTTGAAGTCATATCATGCTGATAAAATCAGAAGCACCTATATGAAGTGTCCTAGAACTCAATTAAGGCACAGACCAATTGTTCATCCATTAGTATTCTAAGCAAAAGGGCAATATGTTCATATTTTTCTATGAATCAAGTGTATTTCGCATTACCTCAACCGCCCCATATATCAACCAACTCTGACAAATTATTTTGTTAGAGATCCAAATGCATAATTTTCAGCAGTTTTGGCATACAATCCCTCGATACTTTCTGATTTGATTTTGACTCAATGCAAGCCTCCTCAAATATTTTGGAAATAACCACTAAATATGCTTTTTCACTTATAAAGTTTAATGAAAATTAAATTAAGCTA
>JAQSVH010070087.1:0-10606 GCA_029448705.1 Adansonia digitata | reverse complement strand
AGATGATGTCTATTTGTAAACATGGTTTTAGGGATATTATTAAACAAAGCGAAATAATTATATTTGAAAAATTAAATAGTTTATGACAATTATTTTCTTAATTGTTTAATATTATTTTCATGAAGTAAAGATTATTTTACTTGGGTTAGAGATTTAAATATAAATTAAATTATCTAACATGTAAATTTAGGGATTGCACCAAAAGCCCTAATTATCAAGTCAAGAGTTTTTAGTTATGAACTGCTCCAAGTTGGGCATGCTAAAGGGCTTGGTGCATATAATAGCTATCGTTAGTTTGCTATTGGGCTACCTTATTAAAAGTTAATATTAAGGCCCAATCTTGGATAAGCTGATTAAAATAGTTTTAGTTAGGCTTCAATAAACACACTAAAGTAGGTCCATCTTCTGGGTATATTAGTAATGGGCTCAGTTGACCCATTAGTAAAGCTTAACCTGGCCTAAGGTGTATTTAAATACATTATTGAAGGCTTTTTTAGCTTATAAGAAGCATCAAGAAAACCCTAGGTGTAGACCTTAAACTTCCCTAAAGGGTTTGGCGTAATAACCATGCTTCTCTGAGCTCTCTTTGTGTTTTCATGGTTTTTTTAGATGTTCTCTAATTATTCTTGAAACAATGAAGGTAGAAAACTAGTTTTCTAGTATCAAGATATTAGTTTTTCACAAAAGTTATGAAACTGACCAAATTCTAAAATCTTTTCTTCCCTAAGCCTCTTTTATGTTTATTGGTATTTTAGGATGATCTCGAAGTGTTTTTTATCGCAATTATAGGTAGAAAATCGATTTTCTATCCTGAAAGAATCAAGAAAATGAAAATTATGATTTTTGGGTCCGTTTATTCGCATCTATAAAAAATAGCTACTTTCCTATATGGTTGTTTCTTTTTCCCTTTGGCATAATAGGTAAGGGAATCATTATTGGATCACATCGGATCTTTACCAATTAGCAAGATACCTTTTGGTTCAAGCTTGAAAAGCTTTCTTGCTAGAACCAAAAAGCCACTAGACCTCCTGAAGACTCAATAGGCATTTATGTGGATCAACATTACAGGTAGGACACTCAAGCTACTTGTGGCCTTAAAAAAAGATCGTAGTAATCAACCAATGCTGCATATGTGCAGGGATCAATATTCCCAAAGTTATGAGTCCCTGGGAAGGTATATTTTTAGCATATCTGTGTCTTAAAATTGCTATCCAATCATATGTAAATCTTTTCTTAAGATCATGAAGAAATTTGTTTAATTTCACTATATAGTTTAATTCTAATGAAAATTTATGCTTACATCAATATGCATGATTTTTTTCACTTTTTTCTTGAAAAACACAGAAATACCTTTGACCTCCTTTGTAGCTTCATTGTATGTATTCCTAAATTTGCCTATCTCTTTCACCAGCTCAGTTACTCCATCAATGCTTTGAGAATTTTTTCTACTTGTCATTGCTCTTTTTGTTGGGCCAGCAGCTGTATGACAGGTTGAACCATCTATTTCATCCATGATTTATTTTCCTTTACCTCTTTAGCATTAATATTAGATGCATCTACAAAGTGTTCTTCTTTAGCTTTAATTTTCTTCACTGCATCAGCTTGGGTCTCTGCTCATATGCCTGTTGCTCTACCTTGTCCAAAGATTATGACAAAGTCATTAAAAAGTTGACAAGGTTTGTTTCTCAATCCAGGGGCTGTGGATAACTCTAAACAAATGTCAAACACCAAAATATAGCATGATTAATATTTAAGTAATGGTTGTCTAAAAAAATAAGCTAATTAAATTTCTTGTTAGCTATTTACCTTAACCAAATCATCAAATACATTCTTTGGTGCAGTCAAACATTTTTCCTCTACCTTTTATCCAAATCCACTCTTAGTCTTAATCATTTTAGAAATCTCATTATATTGCTTCTTTAATAACTACACCCTTGAATCGATATGTTGGTTATCTTTGAGGTTTACTGTAAGAAGTTTAGTCTCTAATAGATTTTCAATATAGGATAAATAACCTATCTTGAAAGTCCTCTTGTCATCTTTCCATAGTGGGTTTTTGGCCAAGACATGTAAGCATTCCACTAGCATTGCATCTTCTTTTACTCTCTATTGCATTTTAGTACCCTTGATTTTAAGGTTTCTTTTAGTTAGTTTTTTCTTATGCTTGCTTTGATTTTTTACCTTTAAATTAGATGATGACATTTCCAATTCTTGTTTTAGATCTATTATAATTTTTCTTGTGATTTCCTTATATTTTATTTGTTTACCCAGGGAAAGTTGTAAAAAAAGAAATAAATTATTTTTTAATCAATCATGGTTTTATAAAAGAACCTAAAAGAAATTAACAAGAAAATTTAAGAAATACTAAGATGGGGGCAAAGATTTAGACTTTAGGTATGTAATTGCTAAATATTTTTGATTGATTGTATGCATGTTCTTGAGGTTACTATATAATAATCCTAAAATGAACAAATAATTCAGATCAAATAATTTAAAATTTAATCTCCAAAAATTTAAAAACAATTCAAAAGTCAACTAAATTCTTAAAAACAAATAATTCACTAAAAACCCCAAAATCATTCATTCAATTATCATGCAACTATCCTAAAATCAAATAATCTTTAACCCCAAAAACAATTCACCAAATCCTTAAAGTAAAATACTGATAAACTAATTTTTGGCTACGTAAGGAGGAGCAGTTAGCATCGACTATAGGGGCTTAGTACTTAGAGTTTATTGACTAATTGAGGAGTTGTCAGGGTCGATCAATTGTTGAGATTAGATAATCGAGGTACCAAAATGACAATCTCAAAGTGAAGAAAGAGCCTAAACCAAATCACTATTTTTGTCTTGTAATGATGGCAGTCATTGTAAATATTAAGAAAAATAATCCTAAAATTAGGCATAAAATTTAAAATATTAAAGGCATTTTAGAGACAAAAGTTACAATACTGGGGTAATATAACAATACCTATGGCTGAGAAGGGTGTAGGGTTACCCCCAATATGATTAAATAGTGTCATTGTAAGTAACTTAAAAGTATCAAATTTTATTAATATTTTGAACTAAACAAAGTTATCTTATGATGTAATTTGAGATTAGGGCAACTAGTCTCATATTACTGGAAACAAATGGCCCCTTAATATCATATTTATAAGCCTTTTAGAGTTGGTTTAGATGTTTAATAAGTGAACAAATGAATTTAACTAGCATATCTGAGATTAGGCCTTAGCAATAATATGCAGCTTAATAACACACCCTAGATGGCTACATCATGTGCCAAGTCCATTCGCAAGTCTAAGTTAGAGTAATTCACAACTATATTCCTTTATCTTGCTAATTAAGGCTTTTAGCCTAAAGCTTTAATTTATGTGTTAGATAATTTAATCTACATTTAAATTTCCAATCCAATTAAAACAATTTTACCTCATGTGCATATTAAATAATTAATTAAATAATTATCAAATAATTTATTTAAGTTCCAAATACAAATATTTGGCTTATTTAACATTTTTTTCTTAAAGCCATGTCTACATTTAAACATTTTTGGGTAAGACTTTCTTATCTTTTTTTCCTTATTAAGACATCTATAATTAGATTTCACAAATCTAATTCATGTATTAAATTATATTTAATTGAATTTATTCAATTAAACATTTTTTAACTTATCTTTTGTTCAACATTCTATCTTATTGTGTATGACCCTTTTGGTTCCCAACATGTTGGTAATGAACAGAAATAATTTTATTAACTATGTTCATAGATCAAGAGTAGGATCTAGCAATCCACCATGACCACTAAAATGTTGATAGAATAGGGTGTGACTTCTTCAAAACCTTTGAGTAACCAATCTATAAGTGTGCTACAGTCTTTTCACCATATATTCCAAATTAAGGATGAGCATGGTGTAGTGTCCACCCAAACCTTTATCCATGTTAGCTTTCGCAACCCGTGGTTAAGGATCATGGGTTTATGAATAACCATTCCTCTTACTTCGCTATGCTCTAGTTATGGGCTTAATCTAGTTAACCATAGTCAAAATGATTCGAGATATGTCTCTACTATCACTCGAAATGATGAATCCTCTCTATATCACTTATTCATCTTCAATATGTTTCATATCATAACTAAAACCACCTTTATTTTCATCCATTGTGGATCTATTCATGATAATATCTAAGTATGATACCCCACATACAAGATTACCTAGTATCATAAGTCTAAGGACAAATATACATAATTAGCACATAAGAACATCTTCGATAGACACTTGAGTGACTTATACATAATAAAGCTCTTCTTCGACCATATTCAGTAAGCTTGTTTCAACAAAATAAGCACCCATATTCTATCCCTAAGTATCTCATATACTTCAACTTTTATGAGATCAAAGATTTACATGCATCCAATGCATGAAAGCTTTGCATATACTAGTTTTTGTACATTGCCAATGCCCTATATTAACAATACAATGACTAAGAACCTTTTAGAAACACAGCTTTGATGTATAAGGATCTAATCATCATAGCTCATTACTATTATTGCAAGGCTACTGTGGTTTAAGGGCTTCATCCAATTAGTGTTTGCATAAAGATGTCATCATCATAGCTCATTATTATCATTGCAAGGCTACTGCATTTTAAGGGTTTCATCCAATTAGTGTTTGCATGAGTATTAATCAGGCGACTAAGATAAAGAAAACCTTATGTTACTTTAACTTAGTAGCATGAATGCTATTATTTAACCATGTATCCTATGTTCTAATCCGATTGATTCAGGGGCATACACCAATAGAGAGATAATGTGAAAGTTCTCTATATCACCATTGTCATCATGTACATTTTTATCTTTGATCAAGCCAAAAAGAGTGTGTAACATAAAAAATATATGGTGGTGATGCATTTAAGCCTTTGGGTTATCCTTTGATTGAGATTTGGATTAAACATAGTAATATGAAAAGGAAAGAGATCATAGAGCAAATCACTCATCCAACTAGTCTCGAAAGGCTATCATAAAGTGGCTATAAATTTGGAGTCACCATTGATCATTTTAGGCTAGGCATGATCATGTGCCTATTGAAAACAATATTCCTAATTACGAAACTTAAAACATTAATTTCAAGGTCTACTAGGTCCAGAGATTCATCGGTTAGGTTCGAGAGTTGGTTATGCATGATGAAGGATTGGTACCCCCACAATGCCAGAAATCGATGTCTGGTAACTACATCTCACTTCAATTTTGGCAAAATATGTTTCACTTTATCATTATTTCGATATAATCCCTTTTAATGTATGAAAATTTTATAAGTTGTAGATCTGGATTTTTGAAGAAAATTCAAGTCACCTATATGCCATAGAGAGGTGGGGAACATAAGGATTTTTTTTATGAAAATAGTTTTTAGGTTAAATTTTGAAATTTGGATATTTCATGTTAGGCACTGGAGAGATATTGATGCAAAACATTACCTTATAATTTTTTAAAACAATTTCAAAATATGAATACACAACGGTCACTATAAAAGGGAAACATATTAGTAAGATGAAAAAATATAACCATATCGTATAAGAACAATCACACAATGACAACACAAAGAAAGAGGAATGATCAAGATGTATCTTATAATTATCTTCGATTATTGATGAATAACCAGGATGATAAAGACATGTTTGGATTTGGCGATAACTTGAGGGATAGACAAAGAGGTTTTGATTAAAATGATCCAAGATATTAGGGATAGAGAATTCAAATTTTAGGTGAAAAATAAGGTTAGAGTCTCCCTTTAGAAGGTGAGGTTGGAGTATCCCACTTTGATGATTTTAGATGTGTTCAAAAGAAGGTTTTAATCGAAAGCCTTTTGAAAAGTTCTAGGAAAGAGAAAATTCAAACTTTAGGTAAAGAGTAGGGTTAGAGTACCCCTTCGAAAATGGGGTTAGGGTATCCCTAAAGGTGAAAATTTTATACTTATTAAAAATGGGGTTTTGATTAGCAGTCCCAAAAATGTCTAAGAGAGAGAAAATTTAAGCTTTAAATGGAAAATAGGTTCAAGTATCCCCTCAAAAAGTGGGGCTAAGGTATCCCAAAAAAATGAAAAATTTAACATTTATGGAAAAAAGAATATTGTGGATAAAAAGAATTTTATAAATAGAACCCAAAGTTTGAATGCAATTTTTTTTGTTTTAGCTTGATCTGAGTCTAGATGACTTGTGTTATATTATATGACTTCACAAGGAGTCAATCTGGTACACCTCGAGAAGTTTGAATGTCTTGATATAAGTGGTTTAGGAAGTAAGGCTGATTTAAATTATAAAAATAAGGGATAGCATTGCACCATCTCTTTTCTCAAATTTGTTTCAGATAAATTCAAAGATATTAAGAATCAAGCAAGGTAAGGTTTAGTATAAAAATATTCTAAAAGTCTTAAAAAATTATTTTCTAGGTGGAACTAACTTTTGAAATTGGGTTTGTTTTTATGCTAGCAGCCTGTGAAGGGGAAAGGGCATAGTGGACGTTGGAAAATCATTTCAAACTTATTCAGTATTCTTAAATTGCAAATGATACCTTTTCGAAGATGGAATTTTATTGCCTTTCTAGAAAAAATATTTAAAAAATTTAGGAAAAAAAATCATTTGACGAGTCAAAATGGCCCAAGTAGAATGCAGTTTGATGGTTTTAGGGGTTTTAGACAATGGGGTTAAAAAATGGCAACTCTCTATTCTAGAATGATTTAGTCACAAATAAGGCATTGTTAAAAAAATAATTTGATGCTTTTTCATCAAAAAATATGTTTGGTCTTGAAAATAATTTTTATGGGCATGTGCAGTCAAAACAAAAATAGAGGACTATTTCGATATTTTTAGGTTCTTATGACTAGACTTGAGCCAAGGACATCCAAACATTTGTGAAAAAAAGGAATGGGTAAAATGGGCATAACAAATTCATTTCGTAATCCTAGAGTAGTTTAGGACAATGAAACAACCTATTGACCATGCCATAAATTAAGGTTTTAGATTTAAGATCAAGGCTTAATGTTTTATTAAATAAAATGATCATTTTCTAAGAAGACAACATTAGGAGTTTATTCAACCATGAGTCCAGTCTTGGAAAGTTTTATTTGTTTTAAGATTGGAAGATTAATTTAGTGAAAACATTAAATCCATGATAGTCTCCATCTACTAGAGGTAGCATAGATTTAATTTGGGGTTTTTGAAAATCATATTTTTGGCAACAAACAAGCATGCATTTTGACACAAAAGTTATGAATGAAATGATACATACATAATAGTGAACTTAAACAACACATTTAAACAAACAAAAGTGATATAGGTGGCAAAATATAGGATAATCACAAGCAAAATGCATAAGAATTTAGACTTGTAAATGACATCTAGAATTAAGCTATGTATGATGCTATGAACATTTTTAACCAGAAAAAAGTATGCCAAAATTTTCAAAAGGATATTTTTGTTTCATTGAACCTACCAAGATGTAAGAAAATGCATGAATATGTTCAAAACATGTTAGGGTGAAGATTCAAATGTTAGATGAATATATGAAGTTGGATAAAACATGGTAAGAAATGCACGAACAAGGGCTGTTGGGATGGTAAAAATAAAGCATGGCATATCCAAGCAATATTAAGGCATTAAAAAGATCATCAAGCCTAATACTACCATAATCAAGGCCATAATGATGCATGAGAATCTTAAAAAGGACATGGTAACATAAAAAGGCTAGTAGAATGATGACAATGCTTAAAAATCAAAAAATAAGCAGAGCAAAAGGGAAAAATATACCAAAAGTTTTAATTTTCAGCCTTTCTCTCTAAGCTACTTTATACCAAATTGAGGAACATCATCTTATCCTCAAACAATGCACGTACCAACTCATTGGTTTGCTTAATAAAAAATTATGGGTCAAAGCCACTTTATGTAATTGAGCATTGAGAAAAATTGGCCTTACCCTTTGGCAATTTGCATAATGTCATAAAATTTCCCTTGTCATTGGCTATTTGGATCTAAAAAATTTGTCTAAATCTAATCACAAGCCCAAAGCTGAAGCTTGGTATGAATTTTGATGGTTTTTGGTGCAAGAAATATGTTTAAATTAGATTTGGAAATCAATGGTTCAATGATTAAAAAGTGGCTTGAACTGGGCAAAAATTCATTGGTGCATCAATGCAAAACATCTTGTATCAATAATAAGATAATTCTTGCCCTGGACTATCGATATAATAAAGAATGTATTGATATCAAGAGCCAAATCGAGGTATATGTCGATACTTTATGGGATTCTATCAATATTCTTGCTTGAGTATCGATACATTTGGTCAAAAATCATAATTTTAGCTATTGTCAAGGTTTGTATCAATGCAAACATGCTAGGTATTGATACCATTCATTAGATCTCTATACCAAACCCTATTGTATTGATACTACACATTAACATTTAAACTTTTAGTAGTGTAAGAGCTTAGTATCAATACCTATGCACTAATATTACCTGCATGTACCTGTAACTCTCTAAATGATCTCTTTTTAGTTGAAAATGATAAGAAATTGACCTGCACTTCCAAGGATGCTAAAAATAATTACCTTTAATGCCCTAAATAATGGCCCAGACAAAATAAGGTGTCCTCAGCTACTTCTCTTTTACCATTACTGACAATTAAAAACTAGGCAAAGATAAATAGACACCGTTTTGTTGAGGATAAGATGATGTTCCTTGAATGCAAGGTTTTTATTCTTTCCTAAGGTTTGACTTCCCTACAGAAGCACTAGCTAATTTAGACTTTAGCTTGATAGGTGCCAAATTGTTTAAGGACAGATTCAATTGGTGACCTATTCTTTGAGGATAGACTCAATTAGTGCCCTACTCTTTGATGACAAACTTAGTTGTGCCCTGCTCTTTGGATAGACTCGATTTGTGCCCTACTCTTTAAGGACAGGCCTAGTTGGTGCCCTGTTCTTTGAAGAAAGACTCAGTTGGAGCCTGCTCTTTGAGGATAGACTCGATTGGTGCCCTATTTTTTTAATACAAACTTGGTTAATGCCCTACTCTTTGAAGATGACTCGGTTGGTGCCTTGTTTTTTAAGGACAGACTTAATTCATGCCCTGTTCTTTGAGGACACTTAATTTGCGTCTTGCTCTTTGCAAATAGACTCGGTTAGTGCCCTACTTCTTGAGGATAAACTTAATTAGTGCCCTACTCTTTGAAGACCAACTCGACTAGTGTCTAACTTTTTATGGACTAAATACGAAAAGAGCATCTAGCTTTTTATAAACTGTAAAGGAAAAAATGGCATTTAGCTCTTTATATTCTAATAAGAAGGCATCAAGTTTCTTATAGACTAAAAAGGAGAAAAAAGCCTCTAGATCTTTATGGACTAAAAGGAAAAAAGGTGTCCAACTTTTTGTGGACTAAACAACATGAATTTTAAAACTTTTCCTAGGTAACTTTTCAATTTGTGAGCTTGTAAGGTCAAGAATTCTTACTTTAAACCTTTTAGGTTTCTTTAAAAATAGGAAATTGTTCCTGAAGTTCTATGCTGGCATAACTTCTATGCATAGGAGGTTGTACATGTTATATGAATGATGCATGAAGATGCAAATGCATGATGCAAAGGTGAGGGTTTTAAAATGCTAATGTAGCAATCAATTTTGGCCATTTCAGTTATTTGTTCTACATTAAGATTGATATTGTGATCTCTTTCCCGAGATTAACCAAGCTTATTCTAGATTTTTAGAGGTTTAGGTGTGAAAGTTTGTTTTAAAAGATAGAAATGGCCTTTGATTGTGAAGAGATAGTCTTAAGCTAGAATGGCCAGAATCTAGGGATTTCTTGTTAAGTTTGCTAGCAAGTATAGGGGATTTCTCTTATCGATTCTAATTTGAAGATTTTTTGGTGACTCAGGTGGACTGATATGAATTTTAGTTGCTTTGATGATAGTTAGAAAAAGATTTTTTTTTCGTTTACCTTTAGGCTATGGTTTGCTAGGAAGAAGGTTTCGAACATGGATCTAGGATATAAAGGTCTAAGGGTAAGACCAGCTGTGGTTCCAAGGTTCATTCTTGATCTTTGGATGGAAAGCAAATTTCTTGTGAAGTTTCATCTTTCAAAGTAATGTCAGAAACTCCTGTTGTTAATTCTATTCATTTATCAAGCATATCAATTAAATGATAAACATGATGCAAGATAGGATACAAAAGTTACAAAAGAACTTTTGAAAGAAATCAAGTTCTTGTATTCAAAAGAAATAGGGTATAAGTAATAACAAATTCTAGGATCATAAAGGACTTTGTTAGACCTTTTAGTGGTGAATGAAATCACGAGAGGGTGAATTGATTTCTCAAAATTTTGATAAATTAAAATTTTGATAGACAAACTTGAGAAATCCATACAATAAACTTTTAGAGTGTAATTTAGTGAATGAAAATAAACAATCAAGGAAAAGGGAAAGAAGAAGCAAACTCAAAGATTTATAGAGGTTCGGCCTTAATTGCCTACGTCCTCTACCTCGGCCTCACTTGGCTCGGATTTTCATAATTCACTAACTTGAATTGTTTACCTTTCAAGGACAAGGTATAACCTTTACACTCCCTATCTTTT
>JAQSVH010068384.1:17360-33368 GCA_029448705.1 Adansonia digitata | reverse complement strand
TACATTCTCGTCCTCATCGCATTGCCAAAGAATAGTCTCAATCAAAAAGACCTTTCCAATTCAGGAAAATATTTTAAGTCGTATGCACTCGTAGATCTATGAGGATCCACCCCGGGGTACGTTACAACAATCACAAATTACTACCAATAAATAGGAAAGCAATACATGGATCAAGATTCCTATTCCAGCAATAGATAATTATCAAGGTCTATTTAGTTGCACACCTAAACAAATCAAGATAAGAATCATAAACTAATTTTATAGAAGAACATAAGCAATTCAATAGATTAATTTTGAATAATTTTGACAATAAATTGCAAAGTCATGTCTAGGGTTTTCAAATCACCATTAACCATAAAAGAATTTTGCAAAACTGGTTCTTTTTAATCATCAAACTCAACATGCATTAATTTTGACAAAACATAAGACCTCATAGCATGCTCTACTAATCCTTTAAAATTAGTGTATATATTTGTTTTTTAAGGTTAAAGGGTCAACTACATGAGTTTCACGAATAAAAAGGCTTATTTTGGCTCAAAGAGCTATCTAATGGATAACAACTTTAGGGTAGGTAATTTGGCTCTAGCGGTATAAATCTTAATGCCTCTATCAGATCCATGTCATCACATGATCAATATAGTCTCAACGATTTAAAGCAAGTTGTAGAGAAACATGTGATCATGAGAGCACATAAGAAAAGAAACTGGATTAAGATGCATAATATATCAATCATGTAGGTTTAAAACTCATAATGATAATTATAAAAATCAATATTAAGTTTAAACATGTTTTTTTCTCAATTAACATATGATACTAACTTTGACTTATAAAGAGTGATTTTTCAAGCCCAATTCTCATAAAGATTATTTTCACTAATATCTTAGTTTTACACCTACTTAGTTTACATCTCATCATTGCATTAAAAGGGACTAAAACACACACAAACAAAAATACTAACTAAGGAACCAAACAAAAATAAACTAATGCAACTAAAATGAACTAAACACTAAACAAACAATTGACCAAAAAAATAATAAAAGGAAAAAGAAAGTAAATCTGATTATGGCATATTGGCAAATGATCCAATGGGTTACCACCTATTAGTGCTTGATTTATTCTCTTCAACTTAATATTTGCCCTTTCTTTGCATTTGAGAATCTACTAGCTTAAGGTTCTTCCTCATTATAACTTCTAATGCATTGTTGCTTATTATTCAAAAAAATTGAAGTGTATAATCTTTTGATCAAACTTCATGGTTAAGATACCATTATAAACTTTTATTTTGGTACAAGCAGTTTTCATGAATGGTCTTTGTAAGAGTAATAATATCGGCATAGATGATGAGTCTTCCATCTTAAGAACGTAGAAATCAGCAAGGAAAACCAACTGATTCATATCATCCAAAACCTTCTTTGGATAAGCATTAGATCGATTGACGAGTTTAATAACAACACTGGTTTCTTTAAGTGGACCAAAATTTAAAGCAACATAAATAAAATAAGGCATAATATTAATAAATGCTCCTAAGTCTAACACGACTTTTTTCAAACTTGATGTTTTTGATCATGTATAATATGGTTAAATTTCTCACATCTTAAAATTTTGGGGAAAGCTTTCTTTGCAAAATAGTAGATGCATTTTTCCCTGCATTTCGTATATTATTACACTTTAATTTGTGCTTAAAAGTGCATAGCTCTTTAAGGAATTTTACATAGCATGGTACTTGTCAATGGCATCCAATAAATGTAAGTTTACTAATACCTTGCAAAAGGTTTCTAAAATCTCTTTCTCTTGCTCCTCTTTTTTGGATTTTGCAAACTTGTTTAGAAATGGTGGAGGAATAATATGAGAAGATATGGAAGGTTTAGGGTTTACCTTAGTAGATGGCATGTCTAGCTGTGATGATGCATCAATGTTTTCTTCATATTTGATAACATTTTCTTTAGTTAGTACCAATGGTGGTGTAATAAATAGTGTCTCAAGTAGTTTTCCACTTCTTAAAGTCATAGCACTTGCCTTTTCCCTTAGATTCACAATAATTTAAGAAGGTAACTTATCTGAATCCTTTACCTTCAATCGACTCACTGTTGTAACCAATTGCTTTACTTGATTCTCCAAGCTTTAGATGCTTGCCCTAGTTTTCTATTGAAATTTTATAGTATTAGTTACAAGGATTTTAACAATGTCTTCCAAAAACATATCTGAGTTTTGTGGAGTTGATTGTTATTGAGCTTGATATAGCTATTACATCCTTTGATACAAAGCTTGCCCTAGTTTTCTATTGAAATTTTATAGTATTAGTTACAAGGATTTTAACAATGTCTTCCAAAGACATATCTGAGTTTTATGGAGTTGATTGTTATTGAGCTTGATATAGCTATTACATCCTTTGCTACGAAGCCAATGGTCAATTAGGAATAGAGTAAGAAGCAACTTATTGTTGATTCCTTAATAGTTGAAGTTTGGATAATCAATTAATCTTAAATTAATATGTTTAAGGAGGGATCATACTTGCATTGTTGGCTTGAGAATCCCCTCATGGCATTAGCTTGCTCATTTGGACCATTATGAAGCATACGGCACATATCAGTTATGGGCCCCATTGTAGAATAGATGCCACACATTTTTACTTGTCACAAATTCCCTAAAGCTATTTGTTGTATAAGAGAAGTAAGATGAATAAGTTATTTTTTAAGAGAGAATATGCTTACCTTATTTACTTTATTGGTAATAGTGGACCATGTGCATGTTGAATTATTAGGAATTGGCTACCATGTTAGAGATAAGAATCCTTGTAACCTTGGGAGTCTTATCAACTAAAGCTCTTCCATTTGCAATATTAATCATGCTACACTCCATATGCATGAGACCTTTATAAAAATGTTGGATTAAAGGCTGTTCCCTTATCTGATGATGTAGACAACTTGCACATAGTTTCTTGAATCATTCCCAACACCCATACAAAGTTCTCCATTGTATTGTCAAATGCCATGGACTTCTTTTCGAATATTAGTGGCCTTAGATGCAAGAAAATATTTCTCTAAGAATAATTTTTTCATCACATTCCATGTAGTAATGATCTCGAAAGGTAAATGATAGAGCTATTTCTTTGTGAAATCGCTAAAGAGAATAGAAAGGCTTTCAACTTAATTTGCTCCTCAAAGATGCTAGTTAGCTCATACTTAAGCATACTATATGAAACTCCTTAAGGTGCTTATCTTGATCTTCACCACTAAAACCATGAAAAGTTAGGAAAAGATGGATCATACCAGGTTTAAGCTCAAATATACCTGCAGATTAGGATATTCAATATACAATGACTATTGACCTAAATCTAGAGCTGCCAACTCCTTAAGTGTTTAGTTATTTTGTGTCATTCACACTTTGTTCTAATTGAATTATATATGCTAACTCCTCGTTTGATTATGATACGATGATCTGAATTACAAAATCCTTCGAAGCTTGTTTTGATTTATCTTCATTTTGGGAGGCTCAAAAATTAAATAAAAAAATCTAAGAGAAAGAAAAAAGCTACTTAAAACTAAAATGAGAACATAAAACCAAGTCAAGTGACAAATAAGTTGAAGAAAATAATCCCCTGCAATGACACTGAAAATTTGATACACTAAATAATGTATCTTTTAAATCATTGCACTAATAATGGTTGTTATTATGTACAATAGTAAGCAAGGGTCGTATCCACAGATCAATTTATAAGTTATTAATGCAAAATTAATCGAATATGACCAAACAAATTAAAAAGAGTTCACAAAAATAAACAAATTAAACTATGATAGTAGTTGATTGTATTGAGATGCAAATAGAATAAAAAAGCCTAAAAGTAAAAGCAAAACTAAGGTTTAAGAAAACATAATTTTATATCTAACAGGTAACGATAATGATGAAAAGTTTGGTTCATGAATCATTTGCCGCCTTCAAACATAACCGTAAATCAATATCATAATTTTCTTCAATTACGTCGTGAAATTATCAACTGTAGTTAGCAACAATCTTTACTACCTCAATCTTCCCTTAGTTTGTCATTAAATAAAACAAGCTCTCTATTTAATCCCTAACTATTAAATAACCTAGAATAAGATCTCTAGATTTAATTTAATAGAAGCTTTAAGATAAGAAAGATAGGTTGATCTAAGAAATAAACACGTAAGCTTGAATTATTTAACTTAGGTTATGTTCTATATTACAATTAATAAAAACTTGACCATAATCATTGATCACAACTGCTACTAATGAATACGAAAGCAAGACAAATATAGTTCAAGATTCTCAATCTAGCAATAGATAATTATCAAGGTCTATTAGTTGCTCACTTAAACAAATCAAGATAAGAATCGTAAACTGTTTTTATGGAAGAACATATCAATTTCAATAGATTTTTGAATACTGTTGAAAATCAATTGCAAAGTCATGTCTAGGGTTTTGAAATCACCCTTAACCATAAAAGAATTTAGTTAAACATGTTTAATGTATTTAAAATAAATTCATGAAGAATTCCAAGAAGAATGAAAGAACAAGAAAAAAAGAAAAAAAACTCAAGTATAATGGCTGGTTGTAATCTTCTCCTATTCCTCTTTATCTCTTTCTTGTTTTCTTCTTCTAGTTCCCCTTATTGATTAATTCTTATTTTTCCCCTTAAATGCCAATGTAAGTATTTATTTATAATGGCTAAAAAAGAACCCTAGAGAATCCTATTCAAAGTAGGAAACTTGGATGTTACTTTTAAAGCAAATTTGGTTGACCAATTCTAATGCTTTTTAAGCAAGTATTTACCTATTACTTGGCACGTTAAAATCAACCTTTTACCAAAGAATATGATCTTTTTTGCTCTAATATCCTTTTTTATATTTGTGATTGTGATATTTTAAGGTCATTAACATCTTCATTAACAAACTTTGCTTCATTCTCCAATATAAATCTGATTTGAAAAACAAATATAAGTAACCAAAATAAAGATAGAAAGCATAACAAAAACTAAGAATAGAAAGTATATAAATATGTAATTTATGAATTTATCAGTAGTATGATGGCTGAATTTCTAGCAAGTTAGGCATTGATGATTATGAGCCATTGAATTTTGATTTTTCAGAAGAGGATTTGATTTATGTTTAACAAAAGAAATAGATGACTCTTAGGAAAAAAATCTTGGAAAATGTACTTTAATGGCATTTCAATACTCTGGGCTGTAAAATAGGTGTAATAATGATATCTTAAAAGGAGACCATTATCCCTTTGCTACTAGACTAGATTTCAATTATACTAACAACATAGCAGAGTAGAAGGCTTGTTTTATAAAGCTTCAAGCTGCTATTAAGAGTCAAATCATATCTTTCGAGGTCTTTGTGGACATGACTTTAGTAATTTATCAATTATTGGTAGAGAACGGAAAACTTTATGATTGGAAATTGGTTCAATGCTGAAAGCTTGTGATGGAATTGACAAAAGAGTTTAAATAAATAAATCTTAGCCAGCTACCCCGAGAAGAGAACCAAATAATTGATGTTCTAGCCACTTAGCTACAATGTCCAAAGTAAATAAAGGGGTTAAGGTAATGCTTATCCAAATTAGCATATATGAGTCTTTATGCCACTGTCAAAATAGAAAGGAAAAAATGGATGGTCATCCCTAGTATTATGATATCCAAAGATAAGTAAGGGATCAGCAATATCTAGACCAAGCCTTAAAAAATAAAAAAAAAACCTGAGAAAAATAGTGATGCTTTCATTTTGGATGGTGGGATTCTATATAAAAAAGGCTGATATCAAGTGCTTTTAAGGTGTGTAAATGCTACTAAAGCCAAAAGAATCCTTGAAGAGTTCATAAAAAAAAAAATCTATGTGACCCATGCCAATGGTCGCATGATGGCAAAACAAATCATGAGATTAGGATACTATTGGTTGATTTTAGAATGTGATTGTATTAATCATGCCTAAAAGTGCTATGAACGTCAAATATGTAGATAAGATTTAAGTGCCATCTTCGTTGTTACATGTCACGACAACCCCATGGTCATTGTCAATATAAGGCATGAATGTGATTAGGCTAAGTATTCTAAAGGTTTTGAATCGACACCGCTTCATCTTGGTATTCATACATTACTTCACTTTGCGGGTAGAGGGTGTCTCATACTCTAATAAGAGAAAATTGGTTATATGCAAATTCATTAAGAAAGAAATTGTACATCGATATAGATTCTTTGAAAGATTTCTCTTAAATAATGCCATGAAGCTAAAAAATAAGAAGATATAGGAAATGTGCACTCAATTTAAGATTGGGCACCATAATTTGGCACCTTATAGCCCAAAGATGATGAGGCAGTGTAGGTAGCCAATAAAAATATAAAGAGAATCATGGAGAAAATGATTGAGAGTTATAAGGATTAACATAAAAAGCTACTTTTCACTCTTCATGCACACCAAACATATGTTTACATGTCCACTGGTGTCACACTATTTTCTTTGGTCTATGAAATAGAAGTAATGTTACCGGTTGAAGTTGATATCCTATCTTTATAGATCCTAACGAAAGTTGATCTAGAAAAGGCTAAAATGCTTCTGGCTTGATATAAGCAGTTTTCTCAAAAAAAATGTTGATTTTAATATAAATGGTTGGGAATGATCTACTAATCCAGTGAATATCGATTAGGTAAAACAATACTATTCTTAAAAAAGGTTTTAGAATGAAAATCCAAAAAAGCATTCTAAAAAATAAACCTTAAGTTGAAAACCTGAAAGAACAGCTTAGGTGTCAAAGTGGGTAACATAAATATTTCTTGTTCAGCAAGTTGTATTTAGAAAAGGTGGCATGGTTTAGTCTAAAACATTTTTAAAAGATTAACTGATGCTTCAAAAGCGATATTAGAGGAGATGAGTTAGAGAATCTATTCTTTAAACATCAAAGACATCGACAGCTTAAAAAGCCTACTATGAACTTTTTTTTACTTTCGTCTACCATGCTCTGTACTTTTTTTATGATTGAAATGCTTACATATCCTTATATGAAATAATATTACATGTTATTTTCTTGGTTACATATCCTTATATCATATTCAATGTTGCATCTTATTTGTTACGTATTGAATGATAATTGATAAATAGATAAATTTAAAAACAAAGTGATTCTTTATATTAATTTGAGAACGACTAAAGTTTTAAAGGAAAAATTAGTATAGCATTAAGGATATGTTAGTTTTACCAAAAAGGATAAAAACTATTAATAGTATGAACTTAAACTGCCTAGATGAAAAGAAATACCCAGCTCTAGAATGCCACAAAAAAAAGAAACAATGGATATATCATTAGTATGTCTCTTGAAAAATGCTTATATTGACTACCAATTGCTTAAAGGAAGTAAATAGCATGGAAACCAAATGTGTGAAGAAAAATGTGCGTGGCGGTGGGTAAAAGATTCACAAATGATAATAAAATCATTAGATTAAAACTCGTGGCATGAATATGTAGTTCCATATAAGGAAACATTCATTCATGTTCTAGATGAGAATCACAACATATTTGTCTAATATCTTGTCCTTCAATAGCAAATTTTAGAAACAAAGATCATTAGAATATGAACCCGATTTTTTAAGAATATATTTTTAAATTGAACTCATTTTTAAAATGGTTCAAGTCCTAGGATTATCATCGAAGTCTTTTCTTTTATTATCAAGTCAAACTTATTTTTCAAATGGGTGAAGCTCTTGGATTACCATTGAAGTCTTTTCTCTTCTTTTTAAATTGAGCTTATTTTTAAAATGGTTCGAGCCTTAGGATTGCCATCAAGATTCTTTTCTTTTTAAGTTGAACTCTTTTGTTAAAAGGGGCTAGTAGGGTTGTTGTCAAGTTCTATTCCTTTCTTTTTAACTTAAACTTATTTTTTAAATGGGTTAAGCCTCTATATTCGTGTGGAGATCTTTTCTTTTGAGTTAAATTCGTTTTTAAAATAAATTAAGCCCTAAGATTGCAGTCAAGGTCTTTTTTTTTTAAGTTGAACATGTTTTTGAATAGGTTGAACCCAAAGATTGCCACTAAGGTCTTTTTTAATCTTTAAGTTAAACTTGCTTTTAAATGGTTTAAGCCTCGAGATTACCATTAAGTTTTTTCTTTTAAGTTACACTTATTTTCTCAAAATGGGTCAAACCTTAAGATTATAGTTAAAGTTTTTTTTTTCATCAAACTCTTTTTAAAAAACTAGGTTAAGCCTCGAGATTATTGTAAGGTCTTTTTATTTTCATTTTTAGTTGAACTCATTTTAAAAAGAAAATTAGTTGAGCCCTAAGATTGTTATCGGAGTTCTTTCATGTCCTTTTAAGCTAAACTCATTTTTAAAATAAATAAAGCCCTAGGATAGCCACTGAGGCCTTTTTGTTTTTCCTTTTCTTTGTTTCCCAACTCAAACTTATTTTCTCAATTATTCACCAAATGACAATATTACAATTTTTTGTCAAAAAATTGTTGTTTACTATCTTTGCCTTATTTTCTATTCTCTACAATAGGCAAAAAGAGGTAGCTTTAGGCAGCTAAATTTATCTTGGTTCCTAGTGGGTTTTTCTCTGCTTTAATTGTTTATGGGTGCATTTTAGCTCAAACCTCTTAAATGAAGAAGATAGGATGGCCAATGGAACAACAAGAGTCAAAAAAAGTCATCATTAGGTGAAAACTCAACCAAAAAGTCAAAAGTCAATCTAAGAGTCAAAGATAGAGACTTTGTGATTAGACGGTTTTAGAATATCCAAGATTTGATATAGGTTCTATCAAAATGGAATTGAGGATAAAGAAGATGTTAATAATTAAAGACAGATCCAATAAGGACAATAATTACCCAAAAAGATTAATTTGAGGGTCGAAGCTCAATAAATCCAAACTTTAGATGGAAAACCATTATGGGGGCATGTTAGTTGTAATATTGAACATCGAAGAGGAATTTAGTTTTGGAGGTTCAATTAATGGTCAAATCGAAGCAAAGGAGTTAAAATAGCCAAAATACAGTTTTCCTTTAAGATTTAAAGATTGACCGAAAATCATGTTTATTATGCTTAAATTGGACTTGCAACTTTGGGGCATGATATATCTAATTTAATAAAAGATGATATTATAAAATTTTGAAAAAAAAATAGAAAATGAAAAATGATAGTGAAATAGGATATGAATTTAATTAGGACCTTAGGTGTCCATATGAGGTTGGCTAGAGCACAAGGGGAAAGGTTAGCCTCAACGAAGTAAGGAATTTAAAGAGAACAGGTGACCATAAAGCACACCATGGTAAGTTTGGCCAACCCTTTTTTTACCCACTCCACCTTTATTTTTCACATAATTTTCACTTTCATTGATATACATCCCCCCAAAAAACAACAACCAAAAAAATAAAAAATAAGAGGAGAAAAAAAAAGAAAAAAAAGACAAAGCAAGTAGAGTTTGCTTCTACTATTGTTATTCTAGGTATACTTTTGTTGATATCCTTCCATTTTGATTTCTTTTAGCATTTCATCATGTCATCTCATACATTTGATTATGTTTTTCATAACCTTACTATGTTTTTTTTTACATCTTCCATTTTACAAAAATATATCTTTTTAAATAAAGTCATTTTCTTTACAAGTTCATGTTTAATATTTATGTTACTCCATTGTATTTTTTAACTTCCAAATCTAATTTATACCCTTAAACTTTTAGCTATGTCTAATAAAAAGGGAAAAATAAAGTTTCTTATGCATTTATACTTGTTGCATGCATATAAGGCTTATCGAGTTTGATTTCCCTGCATTTATATATGTTTATTACTTATTTGATGATTTTCCAACATAATGGGATGCAAAGCTTAATGAGTTCAAGGTTTTCATACCTTGAATTATTAAATGAGTTAAACCTTTAGTTTCATAAAACCATCTTAGAAGTAATCATATTTCATTTCAAAAAATTAGTTTTCAAAAAACTTTTAAGATACATATGGTTTAGTCTAATTAATAGAGCTAACCTTATGCATATTTTTGCCTCTTTTTGTTTTAATCAAGGTTGAGAAAGATCAAATCATTTCATTTTTGGGGCATAAAATGTTGATTTAAGTTCTTTTCGATGTAGCTTTTAAACCTAAGTTGATCTTAAAAGTGAACCTTGTAAAAGTTAATTTGTTGCTCGGGATAGCACTTTTGCTCACTATTTTTAGGGCCGCAAAAGCCATAATAAGAGGCATTCAAATGAACCTATAATGGTAGTTGAAGTTTGGTTTCTATGAATAGAGTATTTGAATGCTCCATGATTATTTAGGAAGTTCAGGTTTGGTGACAACATTGGCATGCATTCAATCACTTTTCTTTGGCATTTGAATGCCAATTAAAATAAGGCTTGGAATTAGCTTATTATTTCACCATTTTACAGTTGTGAGATGAGCATTCAAGTGCTCTCTTGCTTGATTAGAAGTATTTAGGCTAAGACATGTATAAATGGTGACAAGGGTGTGATAGTTGAATGCAATTACCATGTAATTCTAGCTTACATTTTAGTGCATTGATGCCATTATTTGGCAAAGCCTACAATCATAAATGATTAAGGCCATTGTTTGGCCTATCATTTAAATTTCTTTGTCCATTAGCTCTATATTTAAAACTTATTAAGTTATCTTTCCAATGACACAAGCTTTCCATTTTTCGAGTCTATTTAGGCCATGTATGAGCCTTAATTTCACTATTATCATGGTTGTCCCCTGTTGATACCTTACAAATAGGTCCGATTATGGCTATTCGTTTGGCCATCAATCTCCATAATTAAATATCATTAAGTTAGTTTCCAAATGGCATAGGATTTATAGTTTTTAGACCTCATTTTGGTATGAAATGAGTTAAGGTTTCCTCCACTATATAGGTCCCCTCTAGTCATGAGTAGGGTTGTTTATGGCTATCATTTGGATCCATCTTGAATTTACAAGCTCTATAATTAAACCTTATTAAGTTAGCATTACAATGGCATGGATCTTACATTTTTCAAACTTCATTTAGGTGAGAAAGGAACTAAGGAATTGTAACATGCACAAGTTGTCCCATACTTCTATCTTGGCAACCATCTCTAGTTTTATAACCACTTTTTGAGATATTTGAATGTCTCAAATTAAGGGCTGATTATATCATCTTAAAAGGATCAAAAAGCATTCAAATGCCTAAGAACTAAACCACATTGGTTCATGATAAGGGTCACTCATTATCCAAATCAATTTAAGTATTGCTATTGAGATCAAGTTCCTGGTCTCAAATTATTTGTAAGAGTGATAAGGTTATAGTGAAATGACTCAAAGCATGCTCCACTATACAACCATAAATTATTTTTAAAATTATATTTACATAAGCTCGGCATTCTAACTTCTTAAAGGTCACATAAACATTAATGCCAAGGAATAATTCTTTAAGTTCCACCAAGTTTACTAGTGAAATTGGAAAATTCTCTGGTAAAAAATGTTTAAGTATGATCGTTCAATATAAGATAATTTTTTTTTGTTTCTAAAGTAAGGATCTTATTTGTATTTTCATATTTGTTTCCATAATTAATTTTATTTGATTATGTCTCATTGAGTTTATATTTATGCATTCATGACAAACGAGTTTAAGCGCATGGATAACATCGATTTTGATTTTTATCAATGGATTAGGCAATTTTCTTAAGCTAAAATAGTCCAAGGATCTTCGGCTAGGTTATTAGAAAGGACTTCATTGATTATTATTAATAACAAAATATCCTTTTTAAAATAGGATAAATTGAGTGATTTTTAGATATAAAAACTCCTATAATTTGTCAACTTTTGCATGAGAGTATGGAAGACCTTTTTCGATTCTAATTCCAATTCATTACTAAATAAAATCACTTACTTTAAGAAAAGGGAATTATTCTTAAACATCAGAAGTTAATCTCAACCTTAGTCGAGATTTAGGATACCAAGTGATTAAAAAGTATCGATTAACAGGTGTTGTAAGGTTGCTAATCCTTCCCCACTCGTAATTAATTCGGTAACCCAACTATTTTCTTTGGTTTAAAAGTAAACTTTGGGATTTATCATTCAGGGTTTTGAAACCTTAGGAATTCATTTTTTAATAGGTAACCAATCACACTTAGCCTGAAAAGATTGATGATAACTTTATTTCATGACTATTTCATAATGGATAATTTTCAAGTCCAACATATCCAAGATTGGTGTCCCAGGCACCTTATGATAGCTTAGGGACTCCATTTAGAACTTTAAAGAGTCAGGCCTAGAATTAACCTCGTGTTATCCAGAGTCTTGTTCTTGTTGGTTCAATCAATATTAAATTATAATTCCTTTATTATTATATGGTAAAAATTTTTCATATTCATAACAAATTCACATGCAATTTTTGTTAATTTCTTTATTAACTAATGCCTCTCCTAACTAATTTTTTAGTTGTTCGGGTATTTTATTTTTTTCAAGTCATTTTGTAAGAAGGAAAAAGGTTCATTTGTTCCTCCTTCTACATTATATATGTGCATTTGCATTACATGACTCTATACCTGGTCTCTTCCTTTTAAGTAGAGGTAAAGTTAGCTATGATCTCGTGCAAAATGAAAAAACTATTTCCCAATGAAGCCTAGCCTTATGTATGTATTGGATTTCAAAAATCATCAAAACATAAACATAAACGTAGTAAAAATAGTAAACATAGAAATAGTCAAACTTCTCTACGGATCATTAGGGAGGGATTTACATGCAGTAAACTTTAAAATTTAAGATCAAGATTTAGTCACCCATATGATCAGAAGTTACCTTGAGTTTAGGTGTTGAAATTTAAACACTAAAATACTAAGAAACTAATTTTTTTGAAAGATTTTTGAAAACCACAAGCAACACATATGTCATGCCTCTGATGGTAATCAACATAGGTGACTATTGAAACCTTCTTGAGGCCTGATAAATCTCTTATGCTGGCTACATAAGTTGTTAACCATTAATCATTAACCAAAAGGCAACATTAGATCTTGAATCAACCAAAAATCAAGAAGAAAGAATGAAGCAAGATTGTGCTAAGCACAACGGCTTTCAAGGAGGTGGTGCAATTTTTAGGGTTTTATGTAGGTGGAAATATTGTATGAGAAAAGTATCTTTTATCTAATAACATATATCCTTTCAAAATATTCAATAGCCTCCTATCTCAAAATTAAGTTAAAACTCTCTTATTTGCCTTTAAGCCATCATATCTATATATACTAGCTCAATCTTACTCCGAGTTGGATTTAGAATGAAATAGTTTTTAACCTAGTTAAAACTCCCTAAACAAGTTGAATTTATTCTCCTTATTTTGGGTTAATTAAATGGTCAGCTAACTCTCCCATGCTTTGGCCACAACCCAACAAAATTGGGCCAGAGAAATTAGCACAAGTATAAGGGCACAATTTTTAAGGTTTTTGGGTTAGACGTGTTTCCATTAATTTAATCCAATCAATTCAATTTTATTAATTCCAAATAAATAAGTAATATTTATTTAATAAATATAATTATCAAATTATTATCAAATATTAAATAAATAATTTGGAAATACAAATTGGCTAGTATATACACATCCATATTTATTTTATCACTATAAAATCCTTAATTTAGTTAAAACTATTTTTAACTTAATTTTAATATTATTTAATATTAATTATCAAATAATTAACATTACACTAATATTAGAAGGGACAATAAATAAATTATGAGATAGAAAATTTGATTCTCAATTAAATCTCAAGTCTAGGTCAAATATTATTTCAACTAGAACTAGTGTTTGTCCACCTTTATACTTTATGTCTTAATTTAGACATTAATTTAGTAAGACAATCTTATTATTAATGTCTTAATTAGACAACAAAATCTAGATTTCATAAGTCTAATTTTGTCTCAAATAATTAAATGTAGGAATTCTTAGGACAAAAAGTAATTAAATTACAAAAATATAGAAAATACATTATAAACATGGCAATGGAACATCAACAATAAAGATAATTCGAGACTCCCTAAACAGGATCATCTTGTATGATCTTGACTAATCTTTAAGATCAAGAAACCTAAAGATCTATTCAAGATTTAAACATACCTCAATCTTGAAAAGTCTTTTAATAATTGCACGACTCAATTACCAAAAATACCGAGCCTGATTGTCATAAACCAAAGTTGTCCAAACTTTCAGCCACTAACGGCTACCCATACAGGTGACCTAAAAAACCTTCAATAAGGAAGAGACTTTGTTATTAGGAGCTGTGCTAGTGGCTTCTTCTACTAAACCTTCCCTTGCACTTGGAAGACCTTAATTCAATAATCAAATATGAGGAAAAAACAATTTTTCTTTAAAAACCTTTAAATTTATGTAATCCCTATTGAGAGAAGTTATGGAAAACGCAAAATAGGTTCCTAAAGGCCTTTTGATCGAATTCTTTAGTCTCTTTTGGAATATATAGGATGGCTAACTTTGGTTGAATGCATCTAAGTTTAAAATTTTAATTTTTGAGAAATTAGAATTTTCCCTTTGGCCCATATGAACTCATTCAAATTAAACCTAAGTAACCATTACTGTATCAGACATAGTATCCCAATCTTAATTTAATTTCTACTAATCACCTTATGTGTGTGACCTATTAGGGCCTTATCATATTGGCAATAAATATAAAATAGCAGAGACCAAGGTTGGCATCTAAAAATACATCATGGCCACCCAACACGCAAAGAGTGTCAATATGGTTTTGACAAGCCTTTTAGTGTCTAGTATCTCAATGTAATAAACATCCTTTCTTCATATATCCCAAAATTAGCAAGAGCCTGGTTCAATGTCTACTTTTAGCTCATTCCATAGTAGTATATAACCCCTATGTTTTAACTTCATAATAAATATTGCCTTGGCCAAGGACTCTGAGTTAACATGGGCCAAGTACATGTGAGATACACCCCCTTATATCACTTAAGGTGATGAGTCTTTTTTGGACCACTCATGCATCTACCATATGACTCATGCCATACACAAAACTACTCTACCATCAAACATCTATCTATTGTGGAACCATTCGTGATGAAATCAAAGCATGACACTCCTCATATGAGATGAAGTAGTGTCACACTAAGGATTAGTTACACTATTGACACATTAGAATATTTCCATAGACATTTGAGTGAAAAACCAAATGGAACTCTCCTAGCGGGTCACATTCAATGAACTTGTTACCATAACAAGCACCCATATGATGTTCCTAAGTATCTCTGTACTTTAACTTATGAGATTAGCTGCATGCATCCTATGTATGAAGATTTACATATATAGTCTATGTGCATTGTCAATGCCTTGTCTTGATGATACAATGACTTGGAACATTTTTAGAAGCACAACTTTAATGCATAAGGATCTCATAATTGTAACTTTTTACAATTACCTTGCAAGGCCATATATGTTTCATGGGCTTTATCTACATAACATATTTATAACAGTTATACAATTAAATCTTATGGACAAAGAAATACCTTTATGACAATAAATATATTGTTTGATTACATGAAATCCCTAAATGACAATGCCTTACAAGGCACAATGATTGGCTTATAGGGCTTACACTAACAATCTTCCACTAGCACTAAAGCTAGTCACCTATATGTCTAAATGGCATACCCTCCATATAACTATCATGTTCCTACTAGGACAGAACTTTAGTGAAAGGATCAACCAAGTTCTCCTTAGTGGGTACTCGTTCTATATAAGTATCACATTTCTTTATAACATATCTAATGATGTGATATTGTCGTAACACATGTTTGGATTTATGATGAGACCATAGTTCTTTAGCTTGTGCTATGGCTTCATTATTATCATAGTACCAATGTTTAGAACCATATCAAGTTCATTAAATGTACTTATGCATCCAAACTTCCTCCAATGTCGCCTCACATGTATCCTATTTCTGTTGTTATGTCTATAGTCCTTTCATGTTTGAAACCTTTTCCAGCTAACTATAGTACCATTAAGGGTAAATACAAAAC